>JAHDVE020007788.1:0-203654 GCA_022606495.2 Halesus radiatus
CTCTCCTGTCTCGCGAAAGTAGACCGAACCGCCCGTAGAGTTTAGAACACCGGAAGGGTCAATTTTCCGGTCCAACTACTGAAAATGAATGTCACATATGATGTTGTGATGTCGTATATGATGTTGAAAATGTGGGGTAAAAATCTGGGGAAAAATGTGATCTATAGTCCGGAAACTACTGAAAATTTTGTATCGACGATACGGAACGATTTCCATCTGTCGGCAAGAAATAGAACTAACGTTAATTCAGTAAGAAAAAAATCAAATCCGTTCGAGTTCGGCGTTGGTTCTATTCTCAACCGCAAGATTCGTTCGAGTTGTTCGCGATATTTGGCGCCGTTTTCAATAATCATTAGAGTTTCGCACCCGCCATTTTAGTGAGGGAGGGTCGCTCAAAAAGTTCGCTAGAAAAATAATCAATTAATTTTCTGTTATATTATTAAAAATTTAATTTTCCGTTTTTTTATCAGAAAATCAGTCGGGAGGTCGGAACGAACGTTCGCTTCGCCGAGTCACGTTTCTAAAATAAAGATGTAATGAATTTTATCGATTTCTCCTTACGTTTATGGTTATAAAAATATAATTATTACGAAAAGAGCGCTGGCGTTCGTGAATTCGAAATGCGGATGCTCGACCGATGACATTTCAAAAAAAAAATTTTAAAAACAGACGGTTTTTAATTTTGATATTAAAATTTACGTATTTTTTCCGTGTTTTTTTTTATTCAAAATTAGTACTAACTATTTGAGTGACCCTCATCATTTAAAGAGAGTGTAGCAACTGAAAAGAACACATTTTCCCCGATGAATTTATTCGAAAATAATTACTGGGTAGGTACTGAAAACTTTCCGACAAATACTAAGGTACCTACATATATCGATATTATGAATTGATTCTTTTCAACGTACGAGAAATAGGTTGCAGAAACTGAAATCGCTGTTTAATAAATATTTATTTTGAATAGCGCCATTTTTTTAAATGGACAAAATACACAGAATCCGAAGAGCGTGCAGATCTGTTTCGAGATTGACATAATATATTTATTTTTTTGTTGCTTCTAAATGCGTAATAACTTGCGTATAAAATTATAAATTAATGGATTTCTCCCAGGAGCACAGAAAATCAAAGAGCTGGATATTTTATAAATAATTCATTTTGATATACTATTTCTTTTGTAATATATCTGATATTGGTACCAAAATACGCGTATTGACGTAGCGGATCCGGGCATCTCGGTGAAAATTTGAGCATTCAATTCTTGGCGCTCTTTTGCGAGAAAAGGCTAATATTGAAAGCATTTTTTGTTTCTTTTCTATAAATACTCAATACGGGTAGTGGTAGAGTAGGTATAGGGTAGAAGTAAGGTAGATATAGTGTAGGGATAGGGGTAGGGGTAGATGTAGGAGTAGGGGAAGGGGAAGAAGTAGCCGATATGGGTATCAAACTGAGCGTCGCCACCTACGCAACCTGATTTGGGCAATTAAAAATTTGGCAACAAACTCCTAGGCCCCATTTCACGAATAAAGGTAACATTGAAACTTTTTTTCTTCTTCTTTTCTTTACATACTTAATCGTGGTATTCGTAGAGTAGGAGTTGGGTAGATGTAGGGTAGATGTAGGGTAGGAGTTGGGTAGATGTAGGGAAAATTTTTTCTCTGATTTTTTTTTAAATTTATATAGCGCTGTTTTTTTACTTTTCCCTTGAATTTAGCAGTTAGCTCCAAAGCCCCATTTTGCAAGATGTGGCTCATATTTTTAAGGGAAAATATTACGCAAAACACATTTATTAAAATAAAATCACTAGGGGTGTTGTAGGGGTCAGGGAAGGAATAGGGGTAAGAGCAGGGGTAGGGGTAGGGGTAGGGGTAGTTTTAGCCGATATGGGTATCAAACTGAGCGTCTCCACCTACGCAACGAGATTTGGGCAATTAAAAATTTGGCAACAAATTCCTAGGCCCCATTTGTCGAGATAAAGCTAACATTGAAAGTTTTTTTTCTTTTCATTTTCTTTAAATACTTAATAGTGGTAGTCGTAGGGTAGGAGTTGGGTAGATGTAGGGTAGGAGTTGGGTAGATGTAGGGTAGGAGTTGGAGTAGGAGTTGGAGTAGGAGTTGGAGTAGGAGTTGGAGTAGGAGTTGGAGTAGGAGTTGGAGTAGGAGTTGGAGTAGGAGTTGGAGTAGGAGTTGGAGTAGGAGTTGGAGTAGGAGTTGGAGTAGGAGTTGGAGTGGGAGTTGGAGTAGGAGTTGGAGTAGGAGTTGGAGTAGGAGTTGGAGTAGGAGTTGGAGTAGGAGTTGGAGTAGAGGTTGGAGTAGGAGTTGGAGTAGGAGTTGGAGTAGGAGTTGGAGTAGGGGTAGGAGGTTGAGTATAAATATTTTTCCAAATATTCGTTTTAAAAATTATTTCCAACACACACACTTCTTGCTTCATCCACATTACAACACATATTCTAAACACACAAACCAATTGCAGCACTGCAATGGGCAAAACCTAGTAAATAATTATTTTGCTTTTTTGTCTTTTTTATATTTAAAAAAAAATAATTGTACAACAATTTCACAATAGTACTTTATCGTAAATATGTAAACACTTCAGTACAGGTTCTCCCAGTACGGCGTTCACGATATGCTATATCAGGCATCGGTAACCTTTTTACGCCTGGGGCCGGATTGCAATACTTCCCCCGGGACGCGGGCCGACGTATAGAAATACCCATCTGCACACACATTTCATCACTGCATTTGTCATTGTGTAAAGTAGTTTAAAAAAAATCACAATTTATCAAACGTAATGACACATCCTTACGCACTCTAAATTGAAATCATCCTTATGATCCAAATGTAATTCTTCGCGTTCTCAAAGGATGAATTATTCAATAAGTCATATGCTGAGGCATTCTGGATTGACACCATTCTCATATTTCGAATGTAGTAATTCCAGTATTGATTTGTTGGTAGTTGGCTCATTTTGTAGCACGTTGTGAGTTCAATTCCTCAGCTGACTGAGTCCTCCACCAGGACGCAAACATCACTTTCAGCTTAGATTCATCGTATTTGGAGATTTTCAAATATTGCCAGGTTATTCGTAACCCGGAAATGTTTGCATTTAAAAAATAAACGTAACTACAGAGACGATTAATGCTGAAGCATTCGGGATTGAAACAATTCTCATGTCCCAGATGCAGTTATTTGTGTTCTCAAAAATTGTCAATTGTCACGTTCAGACGCACTCTGGACATAAAATTTTTTTCATTTTCTAAATGTGTTAAGTTTTTGAAAATTCAAGTTAAGGATACACCACACATAAACCATTTTCATGTTCGGAATGTTTAAAGTTTTTGAAAATCTTAGTTAACGATACACGCTGAAGCACTTTGGATGATACCATTCTCATGTCCCGACTGTAGTAATTCGTTTTCTCGAAAATCCTATTTAACCAGAGATACGCTCACACACTTGGGATTGATACCATTTTCATGTTTCGGGTGTATTAATTTTCTCTAAAATCAGATTTTAAGTGTCACATGCTAATTCACTTTGGATATAAAGAGTCATATGCGAAACCAATCCATATCTTTACGCAAAATAAATGCATATCAGCATGATTTTCGAACCTCAAAGTCGGATAAAGGTATTGAATATCATTTGAGTTTTAAATTCATCATAAACATTCATTTATGTAAGTTTTGAGCATATCGCCTGTTTATGTACTAAAATAAAAATAAAATAAAAATCATCGGGCACTAATCAGATACTCAAAAGTATCATAAAAACAATGGGAAGTTCTCCCGAGAGATCGCATCACACTTTCTTTTCTCTAAAACATTTTTTTTAACCTATGGGCTCGATCCAAGAATGGGTCGCTTGACATATTTATGGGTCGCGACATATTCTTGAGATAATTACGTAATCTTTTCTATATAAATTATACAAACTGTAACAAATTTAGAGGTCCATAGGTTTTGCAGCATATGATCTGAGACAATATTTGTACAAACTACATTCGGAACATCATAGTAGTTTCTTGCAAATTGCGCCAACAGATGAGTCCGCTACTTGAATTTTAATACACAATTGTAACACAATACTGGTTTTCATTTAAGCTTTATTCTACATGTGTGTCCATAAATTCAAAGTATATTCCACTCAGAATACGCAAATTGTTTTCTTCCTTAAATCGAATTGTTTTCTTCCTTATATCGCACCACATGATCTAGTATAAGAATTACTATATTCGACTCATCTGAGTGGTTTCCTACAAATTCCGCTAGCAATCGGTCCGCTTATTGAATTTATTTTACAATCGGATAACAAGAGTGGTTATATCAAAGTAGTGAGTCTGCATTTCAGTCCACAAGCTTAAATAATAAGTGCACTCGGAACACGTAAATGGTTTTCTTCCTTATATCGCAGCACATGATCTGGTATAAGAATTCTGTATTCGACTCATCTGAATGGTTTCCTACAAATTCCGCTAGAAATCGGTCCGCTTATTGAATTTATTTTACAATCGGATAACAAGAGTAGTTATATCAAAGTAGTGAGTCTGCATTTCAGTCCACAAGCTTAAATAACTGTGCACTCGGAACACGTAAATGATTTTCACCCCATATTGCAGCACATGGTCCTGAACTAGAATCTTAGTACTTGTAACACGTTAAAGGTTTAATTCAAAAGATAATCGTTCTCGTGGTCCGATTATAATATTTAAAGTTGTTACCAATGGGTTCTGTAGCAAGGACAACATAAATTATACGTGTTATTTTTAATCATATTCATATATTAAAACCATTACCCTAAATTGGATCTTTTAAGAAATTTGTAATCATCACACAGATAGCTGCCAATAATATGGGAATAAAAATGGAGAACAATATTGACAAATCTTGAATTCGAGATATGATATCGATGAAGATGACATAAATTATACTGGTCTCACTAGGTAAGTTGGTAAAGCGGTTGGCCCGGAAAGGCAGAGGTCCTGGGTTCGAGTCCCAGATGCGACTGAAATCTTTTTATTTTTTATTATTTTTTTCGGTTTCATGCTTCATTAAGGTCATGTTGATATTATTTTCTTCAGTGATTTAATATTACAATGAGGTTTTTAAATCTCATTAAAAATAGTTAATAATTAAAAATTAAATATGTAATAATTGCTTATATTATAAAAAAATGTTTTTAAATAAATGAATAAATAAAATAAGAAACGAGAGTTCTGTAAATACGACATAATACAAATTACATCTAACAGTGATAAGAAGTTTTGACTAATAAAATGTTACTATTTATTGTGTCATTAGTTCATACCATGTTCAAAAATGTAGATTATTTAAGGTGAAATTGCAAGTGCATTGTGATGGAATGAATGCCATGTGAAAGTCCTTTATTTTACCTGTTACCTGATTTTTTTTTTAATGTGGCATATAATAAAAAAGCACCCTTGTATGTACAGAGCACATACAGGGGAACAATATCGCTACTCGGTTGGGCAACGTTGTGAGGTGGGTTGAGGAGGGGGCTGTAGGAAGGGATTTGTTAATGCCGGGCCTTTAGGGATTAAGCTGTCGGCAGCTCGTTCCACATACGAGTCGATTTACTTTACACAGAATCGAGCAGGTTTCTCGAGTATTTGTGACTTACAAAATCAACTGTTGGACGTACTTGTGACTTGTATAGGATTTACGGTCCTAAAGCCTCTGTAATATACGCCAGTAAATGGTATTTAGTCTTTTCAAATTATTTTAATCCACCGTGCAATTCCTCTTGTCTCTGTCTCTTTTCCAAATTCCTGCTTCTGCGCGGTATAAACATGTTTTATTTATTTCCATCTACGTGTACATCAGTAAATGTCATGTTTTTTTACAGGTCTTCTGCCCCCTCGAGAAAAGTACTTTAAGTGTCCCGACTGCGACTATTCATGTTCTCGAAAGAATTATTTGAAGACACACAAGCTGACTCATACTGGAGAGAAACCTTTTACTTGCGCCATCTGTAACTCTTCATTTTCTCAAAAGAGTAATCTTAAAACACACATGCTGACTCACAGTGGAGGAAAACCGTTTTCTTGTACCGTCTGCAACTCTACATTTTATCAAAAGCGTTATCTTAAAACACACATGCTGATTCACAGTGGAGAAAAACCGTTTACTTGTATCATCTGCAACACTTCGTTTTCTTTAAAAAACTATCTTAGAACACACATGCTGACCCACACTGGAGAAAAACCCTTTTCTTGCTCCATCTGCAACTATTCGTGTTCTCATAAGGGTAGACTTAAAACACACATGCTGACTCACAGTGGAGAAAAATCTTTTACTTGCACCATCTGCGACTCTTCATTTTCTGTCAAGGCTACTCTTAAAACACACATGCTGATGCACAGTGGAGAAAAACCTTTTACTTGCAAAGTCTGCAACTATTCATTTTCTAAAAATAGTAGTCTTAAAACACACATGCTGACGCACAGTGGAGAAAAACCTTTTACTTGTACCGTCTGCAACTCTTCGTTTTCTCTAAAAAAATATCTTAAAGCACACATGCTGACCCACAGTGGTGAAAAACCCTTTACTTGTACCATCTGCAACTCTTCATTTTCTCTAAAGAACTACCTTAAGGCACACATGCTGACTCACAGTGGAGAAAAATCTTTTATTTGCACCATCTGCAACTCTTCATTTTCTCTCAAGGCTACCCTTAAAACACACATGCTGATGCACAGTGGAGAAAAACCTTTTACTTGCAAAGTCTGCAACTGTTCATTTTCTCAAAATAGTAGTCTTAATACACACATGCTGACGCACAGTGGAGAAAAACCTTTTACTTGTACCGTCTGCAACTTTTCTTTTTCTCGAAAGAGTAATCTTAAAACACACATGCTGACTCACAGTGGAGAAAAACCTTTTATTTGCGCCGTTTGCAACTCTTCGTTTTCTCGAAAGAATTACCTTAAAGCACACATGCTGAAGCACAGTGGAGAAAAACCTCTTACTTGCACAGTCTGCAACTCCTCCTTTTCTCGAAAGAATAATCTTAAAAGACACATGCTGACTCACAGTGGACAAAAACCTTTTTCTTGTACCGTCTGAAATTCTTTATGTTCCCCTTAGAAATGTTAATCTTCGGAGTACCTAGTCGAAATATAAGAAGTTTACTTCATTTCAAGATTTTTGTTTATAGGTGTATGCAAAAAAAAATCAATCTAAATGTACACAAAGTAGAACGTAGCACGTTAAGTTAAAATACGGTTTACTAAATAACTAGATACAAGTTGAAGTACAGTTAACCGAAAATAATTTTATTATGTATTCAAATCATATTTTTTTACCACATCTGTAATACCTATCCTACAAAATGTGTTAAGGCTTGAGGCTTCCTCTATGGCTTTTGGAAAGCTATTAAAAAGTTTCTGTTCTTTATGTGTCCTGATGGGATTTCCGGAATTTTATTGAAAGAGTGTAAATATACTTTATCTAAGCCACTTTGTATCTTATATAACTTATCCCTTTCATCTGGCTTATTTCCCGACTCTTGGAAAATTTCATATATTATATCCATTTTTATGTCTGGTAACTAGGCGAACATTGGAAACTACAGGCCAGTATCGATTATATTTCATATTCTAAAAATATTTTACTCTATTATGTGGGAATGGGGAAACTACTTCCATGTGGGAACCGGAACCAGTTAACTCTGGCGTGCCACAGGGATCAATCCTGGGTCCGCTGTTATATATACTTTTTATCAATATTGTCACAATTTTTTTTTGCACTGTCTATTTCTCTTGTACGCTAATTACATGAACATATTTGCCGTTGTTAGGAATATAAATGATTGTCTGTTCATCCAAAGAAATTTAGAAAGGTTTGAAGCGTTTTGCAATGAATATAAATTGTATCTAAGTTACAACAAATGTAAAAAAATAAGCTTCAATAAAAATCATAACGCTATCAAACACGATTATTATATTGGCAACTATTCACTCGAGCGGGTTTACAGTATAAGAGACTTGGGCATTCTTTTTGATTCAAAACTTAATTTCGATGTGCACATTTATAATATTGTAAATAAAGCTAGGTTTGTTATCAGAAACAGCCGTGGATTTCAAAAACCTGAAACCTACCTCCTCCTTTACTATACGCTGGTCCGTTCTCAACTTGAATACTGCGCCCTCATATGGACTCCACTCTACGGTATCTACAAAGATAAAATTGAAAGTTTTCAAAGAAAATTTCTGCATTGCCTTAATTACAGAATGAGCGCACCTAAACGGGGATACGCACATATGCTCTCTGTATATAATGTCTCCACCCTCTCTAACCGGCGAAAATACCTTGATCTCATGACCCTATATAAAGTGTACAATAACATCATCGACTGTCCTACCTTACTCCAACTAATAAACTTCAAAATACCACCCAGAACAACTAGGCTTAACCATTTATTCCACATTAGCCGGACGTACACAAATGCTGGTGTCAGAGATCCAATCAGAAGTATGCGCGAGTTATTCAATCAAAATCAAACTCTAATAGATTCCTATATATTCTTCAATACATGTAGTGCTTTTACGAGAGAATTGAAAGCTGTTTTCGTATAATACTATTAAACAAACAAACTTTAACGAACGGTGTTTGGACATTATGTACTTTAAAAAAAATAATTGAATGTAGTATTATCAGACCTATCTATAAAGGAGGTGATCACACTGTATTGGATAACTACATACCAATTAGTATTTTACCATCATTCGACAAAATTCTTGAAAAATACAGTCAGTTAAAATTAGTTAAATATTTGGAAGATTTTTCCATTATTGATGCCAATCAATACGGTTTTCAAAAAAAAAGAGCACTGAATTGCTACTTCAAAAGTTTGCCAGCCTAATTAATAATGATTTGAATTGTAAAAAACATACATTAGTCTTATTTATAGATTATTCCAAGGCTTTTGATACTATTGACCATTGTAAATTACTTAAGATACTAAAAATTATAGGAAAACTTCTAAAACTCTTTGAAAATTACTTAAGCAACCGATGCATGAAATTGAAACTATTGAACACTTTAAGTAAAAAAGAAGTTTATGGCCGGCGCACAGTTAATTATAAAGGGGATCTAACTTCACTTAATTATAAAAACCTGTGTTTTTTTCTGGGTTTCATTTGAATTTGATTGGTTACCTAAATGTATAATCTTTATAGAATTAAAAGAAAAAAAATTATACTACCTGCTCGTGACTTATGGGAACGTCGCAAATATGTGACTCCTCGAAACGCGAACGAGTAATTTTAAGTTAGTCGAGTTGGGATCTCTCCGCGGGTGGACATGTGCGTGTCATGTTGATAATTTTGTTTTAACTATAGTGATTTTCGGAATCTTTATGGTGGAATCTACGAATTCAGGTGATTATTATGGCTATCAAATATGTATTTTAGTGTGATAAAAATAATTGAAATAATGACTTTTCAAAATATACCCTTTCTTAAACTTTAAATTTATACAAGGATTTTAAAAATGTATCCGCATGCATCCAAGCAATTTTTTTCTTTTTTAATTCAATGGATATTGATATATCAAATCAAGTTTACTTTGTCCATGTATTCATATATCTCTCTAACAACCTTTCATTTTTTCAGTAGCATGCCACTAAAATCTCGGCGACCATATGAAAAATTTTGGTCCTACTTCTTTCCCACCACTCTTTAGTACAAGAAGCTAAAAAACTATGCTATTTACCGTAGGAATCGATTACAGTAACGGACGTATCTGCGGATATAAAGTTGCAGGAGTTATTAGACTTAACACCTGACCGAATCTGCACTGTCCAAGCTGATGTTTTTAAATCGATTGTTCATGATCAATCACAAACATATCGTTTATTTACCAAATGGGGATGTGACGGAAGCTCCGGACAAAGCCGATATAAACAGAAACTAAATGATGAAGACTATAGTGACGAAAATCTGTTCTTAATATCCCTTGTGTCGGTTCGGCTTGTCAAGGTTTCCAATAATGCTAATATTTGGCAAAATCCGAGACCACCATCAACAAGATATTGCCGACTTATTAAATTTATTTATAAAAAAAAAGAAACGAAAGAACTAATTAAGGCAGAAACCGAAAAGCTCAAATATGAAATCAGAAAATTGACGCTATCAAAAATAAATAGATATGGCAAGGAATTCGTGGTAGAGCACACGCTTCTTTTTACAATGGTGGATGGAAAAAATTGTAACGCACTATCACCATCGCAAAAATGTTATATTTGTCGCCCTACTCCCTTCTGACACTTTAAATTTGCTAAAATGTGCAGAACCATCTACTCAGATTAACCCGATGATGGATAATACTAGTGACGATGATAGTGATGAATGAATACATTAATAATACGTATCCTTTTTACACGTGTCTTCTTAATAAATTACTAATGCACATAAATGTTTAAGTTTGAATTTTTTCCTGAAAATAATTAATTTATAATAAGTGCCTTAAGTATTCAAAAATGACGGAAATAGGTTGAATCACGTCACTAAAAAAAACAATTGTGGTATTGTATCAATGATATTGTCCCTAAAACATACACAAATAATAAAATGAAGCTAGATACTGGAAATTACTCACTGTGCGGCGTTCTTTTTTCAGTTAGATCAATTCTGTGTTACAAAATTATATTTCAGCACATTAATAACCCTATATATAATACAAATAGACTAGAGCACACTTAGAATACTCCTCTCGATTTTAATGAAGGATTAATAGTTCCTAAGCATACAAACAAATATGGACAAAGAACTTTAGAACACATGATTCCTAGTTGTATAAATATGTTACTCGCTGAAATAAAAATAAACTGTATTAAAACTAAACCATTAATAAACACATTGAAAACTTGTCTAGCTGAAAGAACCTGTTTGTATTAGAAATAAGAAAATATTATTTTATTTATGTTTTTATTTTATTAATTTTTTAAAATATATTTTTGCAGAAATATTTTAGAGTAATATTCTTGATAAATAATAATAATTGGATGATTTGTATAGTGCCGTTTTTGTGAAAAATTTATGTTTTAAGCTTGTTACATATGTTTTTTATGTTTTTATTTTATATAATGTTTTTTTTAATGTTTTTATTTTACATATTTTGTAACCTTGTCTATATATTTTTTTGTTTTAAATAACATGCTCCCGTTAGACAACTACAAAAAATTCGGAACTTTTTTGAATTGTATTTTATCTCTTGTAAAATTAAATAAAAAAATTAAATAAATTGTTTCCTTGTATAATATTGACAAGTCTTGAATTTGAGGTATGATATCGATGTAGATGGCGAAAGTCAACTGGTCGCATTAGCTCAGTTAGAGCGGTTATCCCGGTAAGGTCCTGGGTTCGATTCCCAGATGATACCTTTTTGTTTTCTGTAGTTCTTTCGGTTTCATGTTTCATTTAGGTTATATTAATATTATCTTCTTTAATGATTAAATATTACAATGAGGTTTATAAACTTCAATAAGTTATTAAAAATAAATTAAATGATCTTCCTTTTATTTACAATGGGCGAAAATGCTATAGAAAATTTTAATACTGGGAAGAAATGAACAAAAATCTACAAAATATGCAACGGTAATCAAAAAAATTGATGATATTTCTAGCCAAAGAAAAACAAAACAATGAAAAGATATTATTTTTAAAAATTGGTTATGCGAATTTGAGAATTTAAAAGATGATATTTTAAAATACTTCTTTTTAATAAGCATGCAAAAGAAACATTATAGAATCAGAGAAAATCTTCTACACCAAACAAATACAGACGCAGAAAAAGCTTTGAGTATTGTTCAAAATATGATATTGTCAAATGAAACTGTAATGGAACTGCAAGAAGTAGTAAATAATATCGACATTAACAAGACTCATAGACATCAGGATAAACATCGGAATCCGTCAAAAAATTTAGAAGCTATAATGCAGTCGGAGTCGTCAAGTTAATCGTCACAGAGGAGCCATTTAAGAGAACATCTATCATGCAATAAATACGGAGAAATTCATCACACAAAATATCCGGCATTCAAGATTAAGTGCCATTCATGTCATTGCTTTGGGCATCTTTCAAAAATGTGCCATTATAAAATTGCTAAAATAAAATCTGAATGTTATCTTTTGTACATAGTAATGCAGATTTTCGTTTTGGTACAGTCAATTTAAACCAGAGAAGGTTAGATTATATTGTCAATGTACTTGTACTGTGCCATCTTCGGCTCGATGCCAATGGTCGTGGAACACCGTTCTCAATTAATGAGTTTGTTGTATAATCAAAAGCTGTAAGAAAGTATACTGTACTGGACAGATGTGGTTCTGGACACCTGTCTGCACAAAACTGTAAATGAAGGGCGCTGGTTCCAAATACGTTCAATCTCTTCTGGGGATGCCTTATAGGAGTGCCATTATTTTGTTCTCTCGTACCCAGAGTGCGAGCACTGTATGAGGTTATTCTCTGCCTGATCCTGGTCCTAGCGAGCCCGAGCAGAGCCGCCTACTCCTGACTAGGTAGGTTCCAGGATTCCTCAGGCAGAGTCCAGAGGCTTGGCGAGGCAGCAGATGTGGAAGGTTTCAGGGAAGGCGAAGGCAAGATAAGTAAAATAGTTGTTCGGCTCTTGAATGAAAACTGACCCTCCGTACTAGTTGTTTCTGTATTTATATAAAAAAAATATTCAACATCTGTTCCACGTTTAGGGGTAATTATTTCAGGAAAGAAAGGTTTGTAAAACATAATCAACAAAACTATAACACAGATGAACCCATTAAAACAAATTGTAAATCTCGCATTTGTACACTAATTAAATCGTTTATCAAGGATATATCATCTTACGAATATTTAGAAACCCATAAAAAATGGAAAATAAATGACTCGGTTAAATTAATGGAACCTCTCGTGTGAACAGTGATGAATTTAACAAAGATGTGCCATCTTAGGAATGCACAGAAACCTATTAATATATGAATAAAACCATAAAATAAATTAACCGATTAAACTAATGCGGATTTCGCATCTAAACAGTGATAACACTTCTTATCAAGGCTGGGTAATCATTTCATCTCATTAATTATTACGGTATTAACATCTTAAAATTTGGAATGAATATGCGTCTGTTACATATACATTTATTAAGTTGACATGTAAAAAAAAAAAGAAATATTGTACCCGTTTGATATTTGATTATAATATTATTAAATTACAGGGTTTTCAGCGAAAAATTACCCAAAAAACCATACTTTAAAGATTAAAAATTAAATCTATTAATAGAAATGTGTATTCTTGACATTTTTTTAGCCCAATCAAACGCAATTTAACGCGGCTATTCACAAAAAAATGACCACACAAAGAAATTCATTTATCTTTTATAATTCAATAATTTAAATCAAACATAACTTGTTTTATAGAAAAAAATCACAAAACCCACTAAATGGGTGAGTTCATTAGTTATCATAGAAAAAATATTTTTTTAAGAAGGCATTACAAAGATCACATTATCCATTGCCAACATTTGCGGAAATTTGGTATAAAGTGCACGGGGCAGAATTATTTTTCAATGTTGATATTTGTCAATTCAATAGCCCATTCGGAAGAATTTTTTTCAAACGTCTGCGTTTTGGAATTAAAATTTCTTCTGAAGAATCTACAAGAGTCATAAATGATTTATTTAAAGATATTGAAGGTGTAACAATATTTGTAAATCATATATTAGTTTTTGGAAAAGATCAAGTCAGACATGATAAAACTCTAAAACAAGTGTCAGAGAGGGTGCGGGAAATAAATTAAAAATTTAATATGAGTAATTTTAAATATAATGTCAAAGAAACTAAATTTTTAGATCGTGTATTCAGTGATGGAGGAATGAAAGCAGATTATTCACTAATAAGTGCTATTAAGGAAATGAAGTTGCCACAGGATAAAAAAGATTTGCAAAGATTCTTGGAATGGTAAATTATTTAAGTCATTTTGTCGAAAAAACTCATTTACTAAGACAATTATTAAAGAAAAATAGAGAATTTAAATGGGACGACAATTATGAAGTCTTTAAATGTTTTGATAAATGATCGAAACAAACTTATTACGTTATCTGTCGACTCGTCAAAACAGCAGTTCGTATGGTCATCATGAAAAACAAAATACCAATAGTGTGTGCTTGAAAAACGCCCACATCACCACAAATTAGATATGCACAAATTGAGAAAGAATTATATGTAACAGTATGTGGATGTCATAAATTTCATCGATATTTATATCTGCAAACTGATCGTAAACCACTAATAACTCCATTTAAAAAATCTTTGTATGACATACCAGCCAGATTACAAAGGATGATGCTAGATTGATGCAAAAATATGATTGTATACTATATTCCAGGAAAATAATTATATATAGCAGGTACATTATCACTGTCAGCACTACCAGAAACAGAAACGTTAACTTTTGAGAATGATATTAATTTACATGTAAACACTATAGTTAACAATATGTCAGTAACACCGCACAAATTTATACATAGCAGATACATTATCACGGTCAGCACTACCAGAAACAGAAACGTTAACTTTTGAGAATTACATTAATTTACACGTAAACACTATAGTTAACAATACGGCAGTAACACCGCACAAATTTATTCATAGCAGATACATTATCACGGTCAGCACTACCAGAAACAGAAACGTTAACTTTTGAGAATGATATTAATTTACATGTAAACACTATAGTTAACAATATGGCAGTAACACCGCACAAATTTATACATAGCAGATACATTATCACGGTCAGCACTACCAGAAACAGAAACGTTAACTTTTGAGAATGATATTAATTTACATGTAAACACTATAGTTAACAATATGACAGTAACACCGCACAAATTTATTCATAGCAGATACATTATCACGGTCAGCACTACCAGAAACAAGAACATTAACTTTTAGAAGAGATTATTAAAGCAACTAGTGAAGATACAACTTTAATTTTTATATTATTTTTCAGAATAAAATCAGAATAGAATCCCAAAATAAAATAAATTCTTTGGTTAAACAATATGGGAATATGTAATCAGAAATAAATGTATGCGATGATTTAGTTTTTAAATGACATTCTTTAATAATTCCAAAAGTAACGATACCAGGAATATGAATGAAAATGCATGAAGGGCATCGGGGGGTTTTATTAAAAACAAGAAATTAGGTAGAGATTTTCCATATTGGCCAAATATGAATGCAAATATTAAACATATGATGGAACAATGTCAACATGTCTAAAATTTAAACCAGTTAATCAACCGGAGTCACTTATATCACATCTAATATCAAATTACCCTTGGGATAGGTGTTGATATTTTAGCATTTAATGATATTTATTATTTAGTAGTATTTAATTATTATTCAAAATATATAGGAATTATTAATTATATGAATAATCATTATGCAGCACATAAAGTAGTAGATAACTTAAAAGCAATTTATAGTCCACATGGAATACCATTAGAATTAGTTAGTGATGAGTGAATCTCTAACTTTAAGAATTAACTTTCTCGTATAATTAAGCCTAGTGAATCTCTAGTTATAGGAATCAACTTTCCCGTACAATTAAGCCAAGTGAATCTCTTACTTTAAGAATCAACTTTCTCGTATAATTAAGCCCAGTGAATATCTAGTTTTAAGACTACAAACTTTTACGTAGATTTAAGCGAAGTGAATTGTTAATTTTAAGAACCGTAGAATTAAGTACTTGACTCTAATTTTAATGATATTTTATACTTAATTAAGATTTACTTTAGTTTAAGACTAACACCACTATTATAACAATAAATGCCTTATAGTAAGTACATAAATTGCTTATCAGTTCCTAACCTAATTGCGTTATTCCTATAATTATAACCCACTGCATTAATTAGCGTCTTATCAAGTGCAGTCCCAAAATATTCTTTCTTCTTTAATGGCAACTATGTGAGCAAATCTGTATGAAAATAATGGTCATGTACAGAGAAGATTTTCTCTATGGCTTCCGAAGTGGCTCCCGTATGGAGATCGGAATGAAAAAAAAATAATCGTCTAAGGCCACTCTCTGACGGTCCGGTAGGGAATCGACATAAACCGGGTGCTGCAAAAATGCAGACAATGTTTCGCGATATTTTCTCCATCGACTCTCTGACGGGTCTGCAGTGATTTGTAGCGGGGCCGGTAAATTGTCGGTATTTCAGATTTCTGTTATGTTTACCGTTATCGGATCTGTCAAACTAAAAATCAAAAAATGTCAGGGGAATCAAGTGAAGACGGGGCTCTGGCATCCTATTTATTCCTTCGAATTAGACAAAAAAGGCGGAGGTTTTGGGTCCACCCCTACAATGAGCGTAATATTCATTGTAGGTTATTTATTGCTGCCAGGAAACTGTCCGAAGATGATGTAAAATTCCGGCAAATGTACCGAATGTCAAAAAAAACATTCCAAGAACTGGTCCAGCGCGTTGCTCGTTGGATATTACAAAAATGAATGCCAATATGAGGGAGTGCGTTAGTGCTGAGGAAAGAGTTTTAATAACCCTTTAATGCATATGCCAGTAATTTATAGTTATAAGGCGTGCATATTTCTCTACCTCCATTATTAGCCAAAAATTCATACCCGCTCCGTGTTTGAATTCAAAGCATAAATGACGCGTAAACGATCGAAACGCAGTGCATAGATTTACTAGGGGCGTGTTTACCGAGTAGCTACTGAATTGTCCCGCTTGCGGTTAACTGAAGTATGTCGCGCAGCTCCCGCTTCCCCCCGAGTCGTGAGCTATAGCCCATTAAAATGTATGGCGCAGTGCCCTGTCGGCATCACGCATGAGGTTTATGTCGATTCCCTACCGGACCGTCAGAGAGTGTGATATGACGGTGCGTCGGGCAGTTGGTATTATTCTAGGAATAACGCAAAAAGAGAGGAATAGAAATGCGATCTTAGGTAGTTACAAGTAATTTATTTTTATATACGTGGGATTAGTCTTAAATCTAGAGTAAAACTTAATTAGACATAATAAATTTAATAAAACTAGATACGCAATTACTTAATTCTACTGTTAAAGTCCTTGTACTTAAAATTAGAGGTTCACTGACTTAGGTAATTACTTAATTCTACTGTTAAAGTCTTTGTACTTAAAATTAGAGGTTCACTGGCTTAGGCAAGGTGGGAGGAATTATCATTATAGTCAGGCACTTCCCTTTTAGGTGATGGATGTCCAGAGTCCAGTGGCGGCGTTGTATGTAGAGTCCTCGCGTTCGCACTACGTATTCGTGTACCTCCGGATCGGGAGTAGGTGCAACGCGGCGATAATCAGAGGCCTGGGCGGTCTCCGATGTTGATCTCCGAAGGGCGAAGAGCAGTTACTTCCTTCTGGGATGGAAGTGTAGAATTCCCTCGTCGTCAGAGGACCTGGGCGGCCTCTCCAAGGAGCGAGAATAGGAACCTCCCTGGGCGGAAGGTTTCACTTGGCTGTGTGTCCTGGGCGGACTACTGCAACCGACTCTCCGTCCTGGGCGGACTCTTACAACGACTCGTGCTTCCTTGGCGGAAGACTACACGCGACCCGTGCTGCCTCGGTGGAAGCTTTCACTCGACTCTCCGTCCTGCGCGGACTCTGGCAATCGACCTTTGCTTCCCCGGTGGAAGACTGCACGCGACTCTCCGTCCTGGGCGGACTCTCACAATCGACTGTCTCCTAGAGCCCGCTGTCCTTCTGTCTACCTGTCTACCTGTATTGTTCAGCGGTCGGTCCATCCGCGGCTCAATTCCCTTGAGGGGATTATCTTTTATTGACGTCCCATAAAATCACAAAGGAATTGCGGAATTTCCCAAAATAGCAGTTAAGATTATATTATTTTAGTTACGATTTTACTAACAATAGGCTCGGCTAGCCTTTGTACTAAATTTATTTTATGGCCGGTCTAATCTGGGAATTCCTATTATTTAAAATGCACATTTTAAATCTAAATATTTCGGTGAATTCGGTCATTATTTTATTTGTTTGCAAAAGGCTATATCAAGTGGCCTAATTAGACGATACCTATTTTCATACAGATTGGACGTGAATTGTCTTTTTGGTTTGATTTTACGATTTTGATTTAATTCAGTTTCTATAAATTCCTCTTTCTATGGATAACGATCCAAACTGACGTTTATGTCAAATTATCAGGACGCCCTACTTTCAGTTGAACAGTCTTCTTTTTTCTTCTACATTTTTTGTAATGAATTAGCTGTTTTTCGCTGATTTCAGACAATTTATTTGCTTGCATGTTTAGTTTTTTTTTCCATAACCTTTACTGTTTCTCCCAAGGTATCACCACTCACATGACGGTTCAATAAAATTAGTATGTAATTTACTATTTAGTCAGTTTGTGGCCATTGTGTCCATTCTTTCCCCAGGGGCATGAATACATTACATACAAAGTGATGTATCAGACGTTTCGGTAAATGACGGAATGCTCCCATATCAATTGCCACTAAATGGCGTCAAGGTTGAACATCATACAAAGTAATAATATGACGGTTATAAAGCCTCCATCGCAAACGGATTCCCCAATATACCTCGTATATGTTTACCGATTGGCGTAAGTTACGTTAGGCCGCGAAGTATGATTGTGTGGACGTGCTAATGCCTAGTTTATATTTCAACTGTCACTTGGATGGATTGGGAAATGCCACCGTTGGTGCATTTTATTAAATATGTGTACATGCATTATTCATCACAAACCATAGCATGAAGATAGCTGCACGATACACCACTTACACTCCCACTTATTACTTTATTTTTTTATGCACTCAGTTTGATGTTCTGTTCCAGACCTAATTAATCGTTATTTGGGACCAATATTCAAGTATCATAGAACTATTTTCATGGATCTTCCTAATCCAGATATTATCACCGTCAAGATGGAACCAGGGATTCAAGGAGGAGACGAAGGTGAAATGACTTATACGGAGATAGACATGGACCTCCAGGATGTTAAGGAGGAATGTTTGGAACACACCGAGAAGATAGGCTACACAACTGGTAAGCACAACTTTTACAGTAACTATAGTAGGGTTTGGAATCTAATGCCGTTTTTCTTTTTGGCGTAGGTTCTGTCAAAATATGGCTAACCCACGGCGCACACCTGTTCGAATCATTTACCTTTGGATCTCCTAACCCAGATACCATCACCTTCAAAATGGAGCCAGTGAATAGAGGAAGAAACAAAGATGATTTTGCATACACGGAGATGGACATTGATCTCCAGGATGTTAAAAAGGAATGTTTGGAAAAAAACAAGAAAATCGGTCACACGGCTGGTAGGTACAATGTCTTATGATTTCGTAATAAATTTTGATTAGATTCGGCATTCTTATTTATTTATTTGATTGTACTCCCATCTGGGATTTTACACGGATTTTAGAACTTAATTTAAAGAGCTTTGAAAAAGTATAAGTGCATGGAGATTTTAAACCATGAAGTAATGAACTTTTTTTTTTTGAACCTGTTCTGTATTGTTAGAGTGTACTTTATACAAAGGGCCTAATAGGTGAATTATGCGCCACTTGACTTCTAACTAATGAAGTGTAGAGCATTCTCATACAAACTAAAGACTTGAAATCTATTAAAGTTCTGCAAAGGAAGCCAACAGTACAACTAAGGCTTGAAAGTTGCTTGATTTTTTTCTTGCAACTAAGCTTTGTTCAGTTCATACTTAAATATCATTATTGTTTTTAAATGGCCACCACTTGTGCTGTAGTAACTGTTACTCACCGGGGATAAAGTGATATCCAACACTCAATGGACGTTTATTTAGGTTTTCTTATTTTTTTCAGGAACCAATTATTCAGATGAGTCCAGCAAATATGATGAACCTGACATCAATTTACCTAAGAAATCATATTTAAAGAAACGTCAGCTGACTCACAGTGCAGTTAAACCATTCTCATGTTCCGTCTGCAACTTTTTATGTACATATGAGTCAGGTTTAAAGAGACACATGCTGATCCATAGTGGAATCAAACCATTCTCGTGTTCCAATTGCTCTTCTTCATTTTCACAAAAGTCGCATCTAGGGATCCATATTTTGGCTCACAGCAAAGTTAAAACATTTTCGTGTCCAGATTGCTCGTCATCATTTCTAAGGAAGTCGACTTTACGGAGACACACTCTGATTCACAGTGGAATTAAACCGTTCTCCTGTTCCGACTGCTCTTATTCATTTTCACAAAAGTCGTATTTAAAGAAACACCAGCTGACTCACAGTGGAATTAAACCATTCTCATGTTCCGACTGCCCCTCTTCATTTTTACGTAAGTCGTATTTAATAAACCACCAGCTGACTCATAGTGGAATTAAACCATTCTCGTGTTCCGACTGCTCGGCTTCATTTTCACAAAAGTTATCTTTACGGACCCACATTCTGACTCACAGTGGAGATAAACCATTCTCGTGTTCCGCCTGCATCTCCTCATTTACACGCAAGGACACTTTAAAGAGACACATGCTGACCCACAGTAAAGTTAAAGCTTTCTCGTGTACCGACTGCAATTCTTCATTTTCGCAAAAGTCGCATTTACGGAGTCATATTCTGACTCACCGTTGAATTAAACCATTCTTGTGTTACGTCTGTAACTATTTATTTCCACAAAAGTCGTATTTAAGGAAACACCAGGTGGCAGTAAAGTTAAGCCATTCTAGTATCACGACTGCTACTCTCCATTTTTACAAAAGTCGAAATTTCACCTGTTTCCTCACGATTATGACAATTCATTTTTAAAGTAGTCTAATTTGTTAAATTTATTCATAATCACATTCTGTCTCCGAGTTAACGTAACCAGATTTATGTTGTAAATGCCGAGATGAGCTGCTGGCTAGTAAACTCGGGGTTCGAGAAAGAGAAAGTTGCTGTTTTCAGTCATTTGATACCTTGTCTACCTCGATAGGCCTGTAAGTTATTGTGTAGTGCTCTGTTTTTTTATTAAATATCCTTTATCCTAATTGTTTGAAACTTTTGTGGACATTATGTATTCGTACGTTTGTACTTGATTTATAAATAAATGCAATTGCAATGAGAAGTTCTTGTTTTAGTTTTATTATGATGAAATAAAGCCACTGACGTATACAAATTTGAATTATTATTTTACTCCTCCACTGTCTTATAGTCTAATCCTATTTTTTTTTAAATATTTACTTTGAATACATATTTTTTCATTAAGTTGTTAAAATTTTACAAAGCTGATGAAACAAGAGATGATGTTTTTGCTTAGTCCTCCCCACTAGGGGGTTCCTGTGGTGATGCGGACTAGGTTTTATTTAAAAACTCATTGTTTTTAAGCTCCTACGTAGTTCTTTTCAAGATGCTGAATAACCCCTCTTCTTTGATATCTTTGAGCCAGGTTTTGATTTGATTTTTGAAATCATTGTTCTTTTCTGTTTTTTTATGGCCTGTGAAAGTGAATTATATATAATCATTCAAGAAGATAATATTATAACATCCCAAATGAAACATGAATCCGAAAAAACAACAAAAATAAAAAGGTAACAGACGCATCTGGGGCTCCAACCCTGGACCTCTGTCTATCCGGGACAACCGCTTTGCCGACTAAGCTAATTAGACCAGTTCAATTTATGCCATCTACACCGATATCATACTTTAAGTTCAAGACTTGTTAATATTATCCTGCATTTTAAATCCCATATTATTGGCTGCTATCCTTATGATGATTGTAAAGTTCTTCTCGAAATCTTTTTATATTTCTGTTGTTTTTTTTCGGATTCGCGTTTCATTTGGAATGTGTTAATATTATCTTCTTCAATAATTAAATATTACAATGAAGTTTACAATCTGCAATAAGTTAGTAAACAAAAAAAAGTTATTTATATAGTTTAGTGGACTGATATTTTATGAAAACTGTGCTATTTACTAATGTTAAGTGTATCATTTCTCTGATGAGTATAAAAAGGAAAATCTATTTTACGAAGCTTTTCAAAACCAAAACAATGTGATTTTTTTTTTGCATTTTTGGGATGACTGATTTATTTAAAAATTTATAAAAATAAAAATATATTCAAACTCACATGGCTTAGGAAATATGTCATGTAAATGAAAGATTACACTGGGACTCCGGCGGGTGTAAGTCAAGAAACAGATGGTGCAAAAGGCACTCATCGTTTTATTACGTTTTTTCAAATTGTTTTAATGTTAAATCATAATACAATAAATAAACTGCTTATCCCGTACACTAAAATTCAACAGATTTTTTATACTAATCTTGATTTCTTGCTTTTTTCCTTGTGTTTTTTTGTTTGTGACTTCCTTGTATTTTTGTACCTTCTATTATTTTGTTACAAATGTTGCTTTAGGATTATGATTATATAATGTATGGGCACCTGTCTTGAATTTAAAGGATGAAATGTTTTATTTTGTTTAATTATGTGTAGACGAGGTAGAGTATTAAGAAAACTGGGGAGCCTCGTGGGACTCCGGCTAGGATTTCTCTTTCTATTGAGAACAGCACTTTAATAAAGTCACTAGCATTTCATTCAATCTTTAAAAAATGGTACATGCTTTATGGGATTTATTTGTACTGTTTATTAATCTTGATAGAAAATAATTATAAAGGATTTTTCGACGTCTGTCTCACCGGGAAAATTCCTGTGTCGACTCCTCAATCACTACAGGAATCATCAATATATCAATCTGGTTCAGCAGAATCCTTAAGTGTTTTTAACTATGATCTCGTCCATGATAATATTCCTGGCAATAGTTTTAGAAGGATGCGACGCTTTCGGAGTCAAATGTGGGTCTAACATCTCCGCTGGAAAAAACCCAATTTTTTTGTTAATACTTACTGCTACCCGAACTTTCACCACATCCCCATTTTGTAACAAAAGTAGAATCATTAGAAGGGAATAAACGACTTATTACACTGTTTTGAACGGATATCAGCCGCTTCATAATATATTGTGACCTAATGTAGCTTGCAATGTTATTCAAGCCTTTGTTTCTGTTTTATATTTTACGCTGACCAAACTCGGAATAAGCGAAACCGGTTGACATAATATTAAAAAAATGAGTACTTCAAAACAAAGTGTAGGTTTTATATATAAACTATTTCCACGCCAGAAAGCTAATGTTAACGTGTATTTCCCATTTTTCGCGCCCTTTTGCTGCCGAGTACAATTTTTTGAAAACTAAATTATATAATCTTTATTTTCGTTTCTTAGTACTTCAGATGGTTCACTCAACACAAAGATTAATTAAAAACTTAAAAACTTTTGATGTTGGCTAGCTTTAATGTGAAGGCGCCACACCGCGAAAAACGCATTTCTTGATACAACATGACTCATCTCATTCGGGGCATTCGGGCGAGTGCCGCGCTACATGCATTAAAGTTCACTTGATGAAGACTGGTGTTCATATGATTATAAATATTTACTTTAGATGCAATAAATTTTAAAAACCGTCGCGATTAAATCCGTGTTTCCTTAAAATGTTGTATTTCATTTTAAATTGAATTTATCAACAGATTTTAATACGGTAGGAACTTACCTGTTATAATGATGTCCACAATTTTTTTTTAAATATTTATTTATCAGCACTGTATAAAGAAATAGATATTGTCAATTGAAGCAGTAAAATTAAATTAAAAATCCGGCGGAAATTGGAATATCTCATTTCTTTAACTTTGGGGTTAACCATTTTTTCTCTGTTGTGATTAATAAACAAATTGAATTTTTTCTCTCTAACTATCGCTTAATGTGTTCCAATACTAAGGAATCTTAAAGATGCTCGGTATGAATGCGGTGCGGTGCTCAATGAATGCCAACTCCATTAATTCCATAAAGAATTGACGAGGCTCACAAGGCGACTCCTAAGATCCTAGACTGGTTCGCAGACCAACATGTTCCCCCCATACAGGGTCAACCGTTTTCTGCTTGTTTACAATTATTATCAAAAGTAGAACATCCAAAAATTCTTTTTCCCGACTTCCTTTGGCCCCACAGCATACCGTAAGTGTGGATGCCGTACCGTACCTTATTGGCTCCGGACCGTTAGGACTTGTAATTGGCGTTCAATGTGCAGACATAAAAAAACCCCCAGTACCTACTTTTGTGATTTTTTTTAACGCACTATCTGGTGTCCATGGATTCGTATTCTATAAGTCTCTATTGGTAAGAGTCTATGATCCGTTGCTTCATAAACCCTGAACTTGCCACGCGGCGGTTGTTTCCCCGCTTTTTGAAATAATATTTTATATAAACTTCAACACAATTGTGGTAAATTTCTCTGATTTAAGATCATTTCAATTAATAACGATCACTTGGTTAGGTTACTGACGTTACTACTTTTCAAGTGACGTTTCTTCAACATTTTGAGAGTACATGAGTTTGACCATTATTGATTTACTGTCGTTTTCATACATTAAACCCTAGCGATTAGTTTGTTAATTTAATCTTGACCTGGAGCGATAGAGTTAACCCGATGCAATTTAGTCAATTTCATTATCACAACATCGTTTGTCTTTCATTTACACTCGATGTCAATAATATTCGTTAATAAGTGTGTTTCATTTTTCGCCATTAAATTCAACAACCAATGTTGTTTGCTTGTCCAATAATTGCAAATTCACTTTGTGGCATCATTTTAAATTAATTAGACAAATTGCATCGATTAACGATAGTTTCTGAAGTTCGCATTTGCGATGCAAACGTTGCGATTGTTTTTGTCAAATCCTTCCGTCGTTTCCTTGGTAAAAGCGGCGGTTTATTGCAGAGTTTATAATAAATGATAATTTAATCCTGTCTGAATCGCATTTTCGTGAAAAAATCACCTCAAGGGCGCTTTAACCGCCAAGGCTCGAGTTTTTTTTCCAACTGTGATCTGTTTGAACCTCCTTTATAATCAGTATTTTGTTACAGATATTTTCAGCTGAGGTCAATTACCATCGCATAATAGGACGCTATCACAGCAGTGCTATGGAAATTCCCAACCCAGAGAGTGTTTTCATCAAGTCGGAACCAGGGTTCCGGGAAGAAGGCGGGGGTGAAATGCCGTATACGGATATAGAAGTCGACCTCACGGATGTAAAGAAGGAATGTTTGCAGCATGCCGAGAGTGTTCAACCAACTAGTAAGTTGCATTGCGTATATCACAAAGATGCTTAAGATGGCGCAGTCAGGGCGGCTGCTTGTTTTCTACTTCTCCTCTTGTCGTTCATCTGTTTTTTTTATTTTACGTTTGAAATATTGCTTTACAGGAAACTGACGAACTAAGACCGGTCAGTGACTGAGTTGGCGTCGCGTTTGGGTCTCACCCGGGCGTCGTGAGTTCAATTCCTTGGCTGGTTAACTCCTCCATTACGACAAAGCTTCTTCCGCTTACTGTGATGGTAGTAGAAGATTTTCAAATACTGTCAGGTTATTCGTAACCAGGGCCTTTCGTTTAAAAAAAAACGCACACACATTTATCTAATTCCTCAAACTGTTGCCTGCTATAAGTTATCACTAAAATAAACCGTTTCGCCTTCTCTACTGCAAAAATTATTGTGAATTAGAAGATAATGCACATGACATGTATTTTTGTGCGAAAAAGTATTAAATCAAATCCGTTTTTCCTTATTCGATTGACTTTAAGAAACTAGACATCTGATGATTCTCAAGAGCAGAATGCTATCGCTAAAAATGTTCCTAAAGTAAACATCTCATGTCATTTTTATAAATGGATATCACAATTAAGTCTTCATTCCCAATTCCTCCTCCTTCTTGATTTCTCAATGATATCGTTAACGGTAACTTTTTTACTTTGGAGTTTGGAATGAAAAATCTTTTTTTTTTATCTTGTACTCTCTCTAAAAAGACTAAATGTCTAATTTATAGTCACTATACGATGGCCTATCGTATAGTGGCTATAAATCGGGCAACTACACGATCGGCCAACGTTCCAACTACGAACTCCAAACTAGTGATGCCATTTTAGCTAAAATCTATCGATCTATCGATGTTCATAAAGTCTACCGAAATTTATAATAGTATTGACACAATTCGTTTCTCATTAGGTACTCATAATACCGGAAATATGGCCGATAGCTGTTGCGCCTGTTTTTGCTCCGTATTTTATTTCTAATCCTAGCCAGAGACAGATTGCAGCGAAAAAAAAAGTAACAATCAGCCCCGATTGTACATAGGATTACATGCATTTCGGTATTGAGGTGATTTTTCCTTAAAAACGGCGCTGTGCAAATTATACAATTATTATTATTATTAGCCAAATATGCATAATGCATATTCGAGCTTTTATTTGGAGATTAGTTACATATTTGAGTATTTTTTTCGTCATTATAAACATAGTTTACTCATATTTTATTCTTCGCGCAGCACGTCCCCCGAGTCCGCCTGCCGAACTCGTACTAAACGGCCAATGTGTGGAGGCTGGTTCGAGCGAATGCAAATAAAGGCATTGACATTACATCAATAAACACGTTATAGAGCTCGCAAAGTGGCAAACAAAATATACGGTAATTGCCGTACTTTTATTTAGTATTATATTGTCACGTCGCATGAAATCATCTGCTGTTTCTAACCAAATTGCTCAAACAAGTGCCAATATGCCCTCCCGTGTGATGAAAAAGTGTTTCCATTGCACGGCAAACACCAGTATCACGGTTAACATCAGTAACATTTTATTCGTAAATACCCTCAAATTATTTAATATTATCCATAATACAACAATTGTAATGGGGGAAACCATCAATTACAAAACGACCACTTGACGAACACACAATGAAACAATGGAAATAAATTTTATTCTATTGTTTCCCGATAATTTTAAACAGATTTTAGAGAAAGTAAATTAGCGAACGTATCAACACATGAGTATAAGAAAGAAAATCTTCTAGCAGGATTGTCAGTAGGTCCTATCGTAGTATAAGCGAGTAGGCGTAGTGTCATCTCATTCGCACCCTTGATAATCGACGCAACTTTGAATTGCGAAAACGATGACGTGTGGACGCACATCCATCGCGTTCAACAGACATCTTTTAAATGTCTGCCTTTTTCGTTCATAAACCATATTTTGTGTTAAACATTTTAGACAATAACGTGTCTATAAATATGTAATGTCATTGTCTAAATGTCCTTTATTTTTAATATATAGAATGGATATTTGTACCAGCTAAGCCTACGCTACTGCGAATAACTTACTAGCAGTAGCTTAGTTAAACGATGTTATTTAATCCACCAATGATCTTAATTATCACACCGATGACTGTAATTTTTAATAAAATTCTCAGCTCATTATGTTTTGTTGTTTTGTTATTCCAGGTAGCATTAATGTGAAGACTGTTCTCATCAAAACAGTACCGGGACCCGAAGAAGAAGATGGAGGAGAAATTCCTTATACGGAAATAGACATAGACCTGCCGGATGTTAAAAAGGAATGCTTAGAGCACTCCGAAAGTATTTCCCAGACTGCAAGTAAGAAAGTTTTTTTTTTAATTTCTGAAATCGATTAAATATTTTCTGTTGTCATTTTATGCTTATTTTTCCCCTTCTTTTCAGATTTAACCGCGGACCGGAAGCCGCGTCCTGTTGAAAAACCTTATTCATGTTTCGATTGCAACTACTCCTGCTCACGCAAGTCAGCGTTAACAGAACACTTGCGTATCCATACTGGAGAAAAACCTTTCTCGTGTTCAGACTGTAACTATTCGTGTTCTAGAAGGGGACATTTAAAACGTCACATGCTTACCCACACTGGAGAAAAACCTTATTCATGTTCGATCTGCAATAATTCATATTCTGAAAAAAGAAATTTAAAACGTCACATGCTTACCCATACTGGAGAAAAACCTTTTTCGTGTTTGAAGTGCAACTATTCATGTCTAGAAAAGAGAAATTTAAAACGTCACCTGCTTATCCATGCTGGAGAAAAACCTTTTTTATGTTCGGACTGTAACTATTCTTGTATTGAAAAGCGAAGTTTAAAATGTCACATGCTTACCCACACTGGAGAAAAACCTTTTTCTTGTTCCGAGTGCAACTACTCTTGTTCTCAAAGGGGAATGTTAAAACTTCACATGCTTAGCCATACTGGAGAAAAACCTTTTTCATGTACGAACTGTAACTATTCATGTTGTGAAAAGGGAAGTTTAAAACGTCACATGCTTACCCATACTGGAGAAAAGGCTTTTTCATGTTCGGATTGCAACTATTCATGCTATGAAAATAATAATTTAAAACGTCACATGCGTACCCATACTGGAGAAAAGCCATTTTCATGTTCGATCTGCAATTATTCATATTCTGAAAAAAGATATTTAAAACGTCACATGCTTACCCATACTGGAGAAAAACCTTTTTCGTGTTTGAAGTGCAACTATTCATGTCTAGAAAAGAGAAATTTAAAACGTCACCTGCTTATCCATGCTGGAGAAAAACCTTTTTTATGTTCGGACTGTAACTATTCTTGTATTGAAAAGCGAAGTTTAAAATGTCACATGCTTACCCACACTGGAGAAAAACCCTATTCTTGTTCCGAGTGCAACTACTCTTGTTCTCAAAGGGGAATGTTAAAACTTCACATGCTTAGCCATTCTGGAGAAAAACCTTTTTCATGTACGAACTGTAACTATTCATGTTGTGAAAAGGGAAGTTTAAAACGTCACATGCTTACCCATACTGGAGAAAAGGCTTTTTCATGTTCGGATTGCAACTATTCATGCTATGAAAATAATAATTTAAAACGTCACATGCGTACCCATACTGGAGAAAAACCATTTTCATGTTCTGAATGTGTCTATTCATGTTCTCGAAATATATATTTAAAACGTCACATGCTTACCCATGCTATAGAAAAACCTTTTTGATGTTCAGACAGCAATTTCATCTTCTCTAAAGGAGCATTTAAAACGTCACACGCTAACCCATACTAGAAACACTTTTTTCATATTTGAACTGTACGTTTTCATGTTACGAAAATTAAAAGGTTAAACTTCACACACTTGTCAATACTGGAGATTAACCTTTTTCATGTTTTGACTGTAATTATTATGTTCATTAAACGCAAATTTAATACATCACATGCTTACCCGTACAGAAGAAAAACGTTATTCATGTTCCGACTTCCGCTTTTCATTTTCTAAAAGGGGTAGTTTAAAAATCATTTACTCACTTTTAACCATAATTGCGTTTCTATATTTATTTTATGTATTTTTTAAATATTACAATAATCATTACAAAATGAACATATTATGTAAATAATGTAATACATTACGTATTCTCTATTTACGTATTTCTACGTCAGTGAATAGAGCTGGCGCTTGAGTTGGCTGTAGTAGTTATACATAATATAGTTTAATAATCTATCTTAAGTACTAGAATGAGTTAGCATTAGATTTAAGTATGTTTTTAATTGATGAAGTTAATTTTTTTTATTATTTTTATTATTAATAGTGATTATGTAAAAAAAAAAATCTAATTTCTTCGGGAAGACTATTAAAATATTTTATCCCTTTGTATCTTTAATTATTGTGCATTTTTGGTGTAGAAAATAAAGGAATTTAAATATAATATTTATCCCTTAATGGTGAGTTTAGTTTTGATTTTTTTTACTTGTTTTCTTTGAATATTTGTAATACGAATATCGTATTGAGTCTTTTTTATAGATGTCTTCTATTTTGGAGCTTGGAAGGTTTTGTACAATGGAGCTGATGGGAATTGGGAATTGCCTTGATTTATGTTGTTGATTGTTCTATTTTTGTAAGGTTTTTGGTCGACAATTTCATTTATGATGGACAAGTCCTTTTACTCCAGTTAGTTCGGGTTTTTCTTTATAGTAATCGTCTTTTGTGGTTTTATATTTAATATGCAAGTATGCACCTTAAAACGTTTTCGTAATTTAATATTTTCCGTTTTTTTTTTTACATATTGTTTATGTAATTTAATCCATGGATTAATAATTCAAATTAGACACAAAGAAACACTTAAGCCACTTAATCGGCTTACGCTTTGGGGATATTTTTTAAGGTATAATATTTCTACGTTCATTTATGTGAAATACTTTTTTTTTTATCAAATATTTGGCAGCATTCTTCAACGTCGTTTCATTGATAGATATCTTATCATTCTTCCTTCGTTGCTTAATTTTATTTATTAGATTTTTTCATTAATCCTATGTTTGTATTTATCAGTCTTGTTTAGGGCAGTCTTGTTGTATTTGAAGGAAACTTGTGATTCTTACAGTCGTATTCAAATGTGCATTCTAAATGATCCCCAATAAGGAACTCCAGTCCAATTTTGTAATATTTTTTTTAATATCAATAATGACGTTCAAACTTAAGTACCAGTATGTTTCGTTTTTTTCCTAAAGGTTATACATATTATAGTTAAAATAATTTAAAAAGTTAAAATTTTTCAAATCCCGCCAAAATGCTCCAAATCTAAGGCCAATCGGTTTTGATCAGTTTTGAGATTATAATGTCAAATTTTACTTTACCAAGCATACTTTTATTTTCTATTCATAGTAAACCATAACTAAACATGTAAGTATAAAAAATTATGTACCTTTTTTGAAAATTTGACTTAAAGAATAATAATAGTATTGAGCATCAATGCTATCGTAATATTCGTTTTGCTAGTTGGTTTGCTCATGAATATTCTAATTTACATCAGTAATAATAGTTTTTCATTTTGAACATCAATTAAAGAGCTTAAAGTCTAAATTAAGGTTACATTTCGCCAAAACTAAAAAAATACATATTTAAACACAAAAATAATCGAAAAATAAAAATGTCCATACTAATCAACTAAACCGAATACACACGTAACGTCAGATGTTCCAAGTGCGATGGTACCAACATGACGAGGTGTTTTGATGAGATGATTATTTATACACTTTTAAATAACGATTTATAAATTCTGCGTATAATTATAAATAATAAAAGTTATATATTCAGAATCGTAGTTTGCTGATTTATATGAATAAATATTTATGGGCCATAATTTTTTCAATGGTGTTCTTTATTTGACATGTATGTAAAAAAACTATAAAATTATTTAGCACAAAACAAATGAAAAACGTATGTAAACGTAACCGGTATATGTATTTATATCGTGTAAGAGATCCTTTGGGCGGTATTGAAAACGTATCAAAAATGGTACAAAAATATATAATTATTTCATTTTCAACGCGTATATAAGGTGGATAATAAATAATTCTCATAGGTAAGCATATATTTGGCGTTTTTTTAGAGGTTTGGTTTTCAAACACCTTTTTAAAGACCTGTGAACTGGCCTCCACGACCGTGTGTTCTAACACCATTAGATTACATTCTTTGGGGTATGTGAAGTCATAGTCTATGCTGATAAACCAGAGTCGTTGGACCATTTGGAAGTCAACATTCGCCGTGTTATTGCTGATATACGGCCCCAGTTGCTCGATAAACTTTTTTTTCACGATTGCGCTTCATTCGAGCTAGCCGTGGCACTCATATGCCCCAAATCATATTTACCCCTACCTTCCCGTGATGGGTATCTTCTACACGTTGCTTCTAATAACCACCAATATCATTATAAATATAATAACTCCAAGGTTAATATTTTAGGTTTTCTGCCATAATATATTTACTCATTGATTTAAAAAATAATATTAATAATAATCAGAATTTATTGAGCACATGGAAGGTATATTGTGAACATCGGAAACAAATTCGCTTATATACAGCGCCTGAGTGCCTCCACCTTGGGTCTCGACGATACGTGAATAGTATGCGGGAAGCGCGACACTTTACTCGCATCTCAATCTTGCATACACAGTGAATGTGGAAGCGCGAGGAACTCAATGTTCTCAGTCGTGTTTTTTCCTTCGAGGCGTGGAGGCGTACGGATGCAGGGGTTCTTAAGTGATTTATTATTTCTGTTCGATAGTAATGTATTTTTTTGGTATGTATGTTTCTGGATACCGTATTGTCATTATATATTATACCCGACAATGAGATCAAGTAGTTATCCACAGACAAGCATTATGCTTTCATCGGTGTAATGCTCTCTTCCGGTAGAAATCGTACCCAAAAACTAAGTTTGAAAGAGTTGTGGACAGGTGAAGAACGATTTTATCAGCCGTTTTTCACTGGAGCTATATATATCTCGAGACAGACTTATAAATATTTATAGTCATATTCGTTTCGATAACAGAGAGACAAGGCGAGAGAGATTTGAAGTTTCGTTAGACAAGTCAGAACCAATAAAGTCCATTTTCATTAAATTAGTAGATGCGTGTAAGTCTAATTACTCTCCATCGACTGATATAACTGTGGATGAACGTTTGGCGGCCTATGAAGCAATTGGCCATTTTGGGTATATATGAAGTCGAAGGCAGCCAAGTATAACATAAAGATTTTTGTAGCAGCTGATGCTAGAACAGCGTATATTTGTAACATTCAAATGTGTACAGGCATGGTAAATAATAAAGGAGAAGTAAATCAAAGTAATCGTGTCGTAATGGAATTGGTGGAACCTCAATACGGCCCAGTGGTATAACCACAGATCATTGTTTAACTTCAGTCCCATTGGCAGACAATCTTCTATCTAAAAATCTGACTATCACTGGCACGCTAAGAAAAAATAAGAGAGAAATCCCTAAAGAGTTTTTAGCATCGAAATAAACGCCATTGCATAGTAGTTTGTTTGGTTTTACTCCAAATAAAACACTCGTGTCATATGTACCTCAGAAAAACAATGCAGTGTTGTTGCTATCAACTCAGTTCCTTGGAAATGAAATAAGCCAAACCGAAACAAAACAAAAAAAAAAACAGAATAATTTTTCTTTATATTGAAACTAAAGGTGCCGTTGACACAGGCGACAAAATGACGGCCGAATATTCTTGTGTAAGATCAACAAGAAAATGGCCGTTTCGTTTGTTTATGGAAATGCTAGACATATCAGCACTCGACACATACTTATTATGGATTGAAAAGTATCCGGAGTGGAAAAAAAACAATAGAAACAAAAGAAAATGCTTTATAAGAGAGCTTAGTTTAGAATTTGGTCGACCCAATATTATAAGAAGAAAGGATAGTAAAGTCAGATTCCATAAACAACAGGTAGATGCTTTTGACACAGTATCCTATTATCAGCAAATATTGATATATCCTTTGTAATACCTATAAGTAATGACCGAATTCACAGACATACTTAGTTTCTAAAATGTGCATTTCAAGTAATAATAATTCCCAGACTAGAACGGCCATAAAATTTTTTCACAAAGGCTAGCCGCGCAGATTGTTTTTCAAGCCGGAAACCATTGTAAAGTACTACATCGTAAAGCTTTGACCACCCTTAATTACCATTTTAGAAAGTCGGTATTATTTTACAAAAGGACAGCAATAAAACCTAAAAGGAAATGAGCCGCACTACGGAGAGGCTGCCAATAGAGGTCATAAAACCGACTCTGACGAGACGGCCCGACACACACAGTCGCACTGAAAAATTCGTAATGACCGTGAGACCATTCGCCCGCGGCCGAACGAGACGGAACAAGGAAGAACTAGATCCCTACAGAAGGTGACATGCAAGAGTGCCTTTGAAGAGGCCAGTGAGTTTTAGTCTTCCGCTCGGGAAGGACAGTTGGCTTGAAGCTTCCGCCCAGGAAGGTACCTATTCTTGCCCCTCGGAGAGGCCGCCCAGGTCCTCTGATGACAGTGAGTGTTAGGCTTCCGTCCCAGAAGGAAGTACGATCTCCGCCTTTCGGAGATCTACTTGCAGAGACCGCCCAGGCCTTGCACCGCGAGTGAGTTTTACGCTTCCGTCCCAGAAGGAAGTCTGGTCTTCGCCCTTCGGCGATCTACCGTAGAAGTCGCCCAGGCTCTGCACCGCGAGTCGACCCCCTGCTTCCGCCCAGGAAGTTACTGATCTTCGCTCTTCAGAGATCAAACCCCGGAGACCGCCCAGTCCTCTGATCATCGCCGCCTTTGTACCTACTCCCGATCCGGAGGTACTTGAATACCTAGTGCGAGAACTCTGCATACCCAGCCACTCTCTGGACCCTGTGTACCCATCAGTAAAGGGAAGTGCCTCTGAACTCTCATACCATATAATTCTCCCACCATGTCACCCTGTGACTACTCTCGTAAAGACTTTTACGTAGGGTAACTAAACTTTCCCGTATAAATAAGCCAAGTGATTCTCTAACTCTAAGAATCAACTTACCCGTATAATTAAGCCAAGTGAATCTCTTACTTTAAGAATCAACTTTCTCGTATAAGTAAGCCCAGTTAATATCTAGTTTTAAGAATACAAACTTTTACGTAGATTTAAGAAAAGTGAATAGTTAATTTTAAGAACCGTAGAATTAAGTACTTAACTCTAATTTTAATGATATTTTATACATAATTAAGATAAACTTTAGTTTAAGACTAACCCCACGATTATAACAATAAATGCCTTATAGTAAATACCTAAATTTCTTTTTAATTCATAACCTTTTTGCGTTTTTCCTATAATTATAACCCACTGCATTATTTAGCGTCTTATCAACATTATGATTCTTTTAATGTGTTTTTTTTGTTTAATTTTGAATTAGAATGCCTGTAAAAAACATGATTTAAAATACATAAAGTAGATGAAAATGATTTTTAACGAATACGTATTATAACAGATGAATAACAAATGTTAACAGGCAAATAAAATATATTATAATATGTAACGAAATAGATAATGAAATGAAACTTGTTATTTTATTCTGAACATGTGGTTTGTTTGATTTGCAGTGAATATTTTCTTTAATTGTTCGTTGTCTATGGATATTTCATTATTCTTCATCTTTTCCAAATCTGTCACGCGGTGATGCTCCAGCTTTTAAGGTAATATTTTGTGCGAAGTACACAATAATCGTGCTAATTTTGTAGGATTTGAGATAATTTAAATAACCGTCCCTTTATTATACAAACGTTTTAAAAATTCAAGTGCTTCTACTTTTCTAGAGTGCCGTTCTTCAACACATTGGAATTGACCACAGCGCTTCGCCTTGTACTTAGGCAAGTTCTTGTTATATTGACTAAGTAACACCTAAGCTCCTTAATCGGTGCTTGTTTATTGTAAGAATTTATCGCTTTACGCTTTATTGGTCATTTTTTACAGAGTTCGTAATATAACGTATTGAGCTATCCAACACCAACCAGGGGCGCTATTCTCGTTCTTTTTAAGGAAGATTCCTTACGTTTTTCCTTAGGGTTAAAGACTTCTTGATTAACTGCGAAATTTCGGTGAGACATAGTAAAAAAATCCTAAATAGGTTGTCAAGAGATTATTTGAAAACACAAATTGATGAAATATCTTCAAGTGACATAAGATTTTGAATTAAACCTCTTAAATTAATTACATTATATTATAATTCATTTTTATTTTATTTTTAAATATCATAAATTAGCCCTTTAACGAAGAATCACGTTTTATAAGGTACCTCATTAAATAGTATTGACCTTTTTTGTCTCTAGTTCTTAAAGTGACATTTGCATTTGTGCCCACCGAAGACGTGGGCCATTCCACTTATTTTAAAAACTGGTTCCAATTCCGAGTTTAGCCACATGACCTCGATTCCTCGGACTCCGTCTTCATTCCTTTCGTTCCGCATAGGTCCGGCGTTCCGGAATCAAAAATCGTTCATATTACACGAATGAACGCCTTTCGTTTCTGACTCCAATCCAAAACCTTTGCTGTTCCTTGAGTGTGATTTCGAAACGAGTGAATCCGGATTTTCGAACTCGGAGTGAGTCCACCGCCTTCGGAATCGAATTCATTGGATTCGGCCGGTCGTACCGACTCTCTTCAATGCCGCGCTTGACGTGAATTGTCAAAAATGTCATCATCTATATAATGTTTAATAATGTTTACTAGCTAATTATGTTTAAAGTAAATAATAACGTAATTGGTAACATACTTAATATTGCTTTTTTCTCTTCTTTCGCAATTAACATTTTTGATGAATGTCGCTCGCTGAATTCAGCTGACAGCTGGCATCCGAAGGAACCGGTACGCTTTAACTCTAAGGAAAAAGTTAAGGTATCTTTCTTAAAAAGAACGGGAATAGCGCCCCAGGTTTACACGCGACAGACGAGAGTACATGAGTTTGTTCATTGTTGATTTACGACCGCTGTCTCACGTTGGAACCCAGCGATTAGTCAGTTTATTAAATCTTGACCTTGAGCAACAGAATTGAGCCGATTCCATTTATTACATTACAAAAGTAACACCCTTTGCCTTACATTTACATGTCAATAATACCGCCGTGGTAAGTAAAAGCACAGTAATTACAATGAGAGTTATCCTTCAGAATGAGGGTCGAGTTTTCTTTAACCTCTTAGCATATTTACAATCGACCTAATTCAATGATTATTTGTAAATACACTCGGAGACATTTATTCTATATTATCATTACAATAAAGTTCGTAAAAAGTAACGGTAACTATTGAAAACATTCGGAATTAGATACTTAATATCTTTCATATTCATCTCATTTTTGTTAATTTTGGTAACGACTGTGTTTTTACTTACCATGGCAGAATAGACCTTCAACAAGTGTGTTTTCTTTTTCAATAATTGCGGAATTCACTTTGTGGCATCATTTTGAATTACTTAGACAAATTGTACCTATTAACCATAGTTTCTGTAGGTCACATTTGTGAAGCAAACATTTCGGTGGTTTATGTCAAGTCCTTAACTGAGCGGTCGCTTTTCTGTCATAAAATGGGTAAAGGCGGCCGTTTAGTGCAAATTTCGCAGTAAATTATAATTTCATCCTTTCTGTAGCGCGTTTTCGTGAAAAAATTACCCCAAGGACGCTTTAATCGCCAGGGCTCAAGTTTTTTTCCTTCTGTGATCTATTTGATGCTCCTTTATAACCACTCAATCTGGACCAATTAATTAATATTTTGTTACAGATATACTATATTTCGAGGTGAGAACAATTACCATCACATAACAGATCGCTATCACAGCAGTGCCATGGATCTTACCAAAGCAGGGAGTGTTTCCATCAAAACCGAACTAGGGTCCCAGGAAGAAGGCGGGGGTGAAATACCGCATACGTACATAGAAATCGAACTTCCGGGTATAAAGAAGGAACGTTTGCCGTATGCCAAGAGTGTTCAACCAACTAGTAAGTTGTATTGCGTATATCACAAAGGTGTTTAAGGTGGACGCAGTCAGGAAAGCTGCTTGTTTTCTACTTCTTTTGTCGTTATTGATTTTACGTTTGAAATATTGCTTTGCAGGAAACTGTCAAACTATAATGCCAGTTTAACTATAATATTTAACTTATAATGCCAGTAAACAGTTCATAATTCCTGAAGCTGTTACCTCACCATATTTTATCACTGAAATAAATCGTCCACGTCCTCTAATCTAAAAATTACTTTGGATTGTAAGAAAATGAATGTAGTTTCTTTTATGCTCTAGTAAATATGCATTAATTCGGTCCCTTAATAAAAGTAGATATCTGTCGGAAGGTTCTCAAGAACAGAATGATATCTCTAAAACGAACATTTCATATCATTTTTATAAATGAAAGTCATAACAAAACCTTCATTCCTAATACTCCCCTCTTCGTAGTTTCTTTTAATAATACTTGGATGGCTTGTATTTTTTTTATATGAATATAGCACAAGAGTCCCAACTGCTCTTAATCGTCTGGAGCCAGTGAGACTGGCATCCCCAATTGGGCAATGTTATGAGACTGGAGGTATCGGTGAGGGGAAAAAGAGGGGGGAGAGGAAGGTGGGGAAATACCTGGCTATTCAGATCTGATCATCAAACACGGCTAAAAGCCATTTCAATCAACGTTTCAATTCTGAATGGTGGTCTTTCACCAGGGCGATACTGGGAGTATCTTCCACTCCGGAACGTGCGCAAATATACTAAATATTATTTTTAAATGAGTTAATTGTAAAACATCGCAAATTATTTAACTAAAATTTACTCGTGCACGCCGGGATTTGAACCCGCGACCTTCGGATTCGTAGTCGAAAACCCCTTGACCATAGAGGCCGTCATTATGAAAAATCATCTCAAGGGCATTGTACAAATATTAATTGCGTTTTTCTTTTTATGTACAAACATATACAGAAACATACTTCCCTGCGACTGGTATGGCAGGTCACTTCAGATTAACACGTTATATTACAAAGTTGTAGCTTGAGAAGATATGATTTTGCACGCACAGGACACAATATTAGGAAACACTGCACATTGCATGATATTGCAGTTATTTACTATTGATGTTATATTTATTAGACGGGTAGTGACTGAATAAGGATTGCTATTTATTTTTTTTCCGAATTTTGGTTAGAATTTAGAATTTTTTAAATTACCGAAAAAAATGTATGTTCGAGTATATATTCTATTCGAGGTTTAGCTGAAATTATCTGTGGTAGTTATTAAGATTTACAAATATTTATAGTTATTTACAATGTCGCGGGGTATGAAAAGTTTCAAATTTCTGTTAATTACTTTTAGGTAGGTAGTACCCGGCTAACTTCGCTATGTTAATTGCAGGTAGCTTGTCACCAGTAATCCTTTTAAACAATGGTCTTTAATCCACCAATAAATACAAAAAAACTTAAATGTTTTGGGTGCGCTGGTTCATAAATTAACGTTATCACAATTTAAATAGTTACATTTGATGTGCTCAAATATGCGGGGAAAAAATACGGAGGGTAAGATGGGATCCAAAGACTTACCCCTGATCCTTTTTTCTCCACAAGCCCCTTCTTTGACTGTCGGTACACTGAGCACATAAATAAAATAATATTTGTTCAACATAAAAATCCGAAGACGATATTCATCTGCGGCGGGATCACAATATGATAGATCGCGGCGGTTACAAACACAATACAGGTGTTGCGGCGGGTTGCAAGTGCGAATTAATGCGTAGTGAACAAAATCACTGCGGGTAAAGTCGATGGACTAGGTATGGATTACAAATTCGGTAGATTTATAAGGATGCATATTATTGTGCAGATCAACCATAAGGCTATCCAATTTGAACCGTTACCGGCGCGACCAAATAGCACCGACCGGTAATTTTTAATAAAATACATGTTACGTATTGTTGTTTTGTTATTCCAGGTACCATTAATGTGGCGACTGTTCCCATCAATATAAAACCAGTATCCCGGGGAGAAGATGGAAGGGGAATTCCTAATACGGAAATACACATAGACCTGCCGGAAGTTAAAAAGGAAAGCTTGGAGCAATCTGAAAGTGTTACCCGGACTGCAAGTAATATATTTTTTTAAATCGTTTCGATAATTTTTTTTAAATTTTATACCTTTTTATTGAACCTTTATCACCTTTTTTCAGTTTTAATAGCGGACCGGAAGACGCATCCTGAGAAAAAATCACACTCATGTTTTTATTGTAACTACTCCTGCTTACGCAAATCAGGGTTAGTAGAGCACTTGCGCACCCATACTGGAGAAAAACCTTTCTCGTGTTCAGACTGCAACTATTCATATTCTAAAAAGAGACATTTAAAACGTCACATGCTTACCCATACTGGAGTAAAACCCTATTCATGTTTGGACTGCAACTCTTCTTATTATGAAAAAAAAAGTTTAAAACTCCACATGCTTACCCATACTGGAGTAAAACCTTTCTCGTGTCCCGATTGCAAATATTTATGTTCTCAAAAGGGACATTTAAAAGTTCACATGCTTACCCATACTGGAGAAAAACCTTTCTCGTGTTCTGACTGCATCTATTCATGTTCTCAAAGGGGTACTTTAAAACGTCACATGCTTACCCATACTAGAGGAAAACCTTTTTAATGTTCACACAGGAATAGTCATGTTCTATAAGGGGACATTTAAAAAGTAACATGTTTACCCATACGAGAGAAAAACTTTCAGGCAGCTTTCAAGTTCTCAAAAATATAATTTGATATAAATCATATGCTGGCTTACATTAGAAATTAACCATAATTGTGACACTATTGAAATCTTACTTTTTAAAGTATCAACTTCTATCGCAACTGCCCTCCTCTGCCACTCTCATTGTGTGAGTGTGTCAAACACGACACGAACGACATAATCTCTACTGCCATAATACGGGCCTGTGCCTTGTTTGGTATTCGAAAATCCCGTGAAAACTTTTGTACAAAAACATGAACACTTTCAAAGGAAACCCGAACAAGCTAGATGACAATCAAAACGGAGTTATCAAATGCTTTCTAAGGAAGGGCAAATATGTGTACAAAAATAAATCATGTAATATTATTAATTGAATCTCAATGAAAAAAGGACATCTGTATACTATGTTCATATTTAAATTAAATCTTTTCGATGTAATTGTTGGTAATAAAAGTCTACATTATGCATAAGTGTATGCCTAAATCTTAATGACTAAATCCCTTTTCGATGTTATTGTTAGTAATAAAAGTGTACGTTATGCATAAGTGTATGCCTAAATCCCTTTTCGATGTAATTTTTAATAATAAAAGTCTACATTATGCATAAGTGTATGCCTAAATCTTAATGACTAAATCCCTCTTCGATGTAATTGTTAGTAATATGAGTCTAAATTATGCATAAGTGTATGCCTAAATCCTAGTGACTAAATCCCTTTTCGATGTAATTGTAACAAAAGTCTACATTATGCATAAGTGTATGCCTAAATCCCTTTTCCATGTAATTGTTAGTAATAAAAGTGTATATTATGCATAAGTGTATGTCTAAATCCTAATGACTAAATCCCTCTTCGATGTAATTGTTAGTAATATAAGTCTACATTATGCATAAGTGTATGCCTAAATCCTAGTGACTAAATCCCTTTTCGATGTAATTTTTAATAATAAAAGTCTACATTATGCATAAGTGTATGCCTTAATCTTAATGACTAAATCCCTCTTCGATTTAATTGTTAATAATAAAAGTCTACATTATGCATAAGTGTATGCCTAAATCCCTCTTCGATTTAATTGTTAGTAATATAAGTCTACATTATCCATAAGTGTATGCCTAAATCCCTCTTCGATGTAATTTTTAGTAATATAAGTCTACATTATGCATAAGTGTATGCCTAAATCCCTTTTCGATGTAATTGTTAGTAATAAAAGTCTACATTATGCATAAGTGTATGCCTAAATCCCTCTTCGATTTTATTGTTCGTAATAAAAGTCTACATTATGCATAAGTGTATGTCTAAATCCCTCTTCGATTTAATTGTTAATAATAAAAGTCTACATTATACATAAGTGTGCTGATCCATTTATTTTTGATTGGTTAATTCCATTTGTAAACACCCTAAGCACCATGATCATGTGATTATTATGTGAACAAAATAGAAGAAGTTCACAAACAAAACCATATTCAATGAAACTCTCTTGTTATCAATGCATAGATCTAATAATCAGTTTAAAGTCCATAAGAGTTGACGTGCAGTCCATGTTGATATCCAGAAGAGTTTTATTTGTTTGGTTCATTTTATTAATAATAACACCATCCTAAAACCTTTATTTTCAGTTATTTATGAATACTTAAGTTATGGATGTTTTTTTACAGTAACTCCACACACAATCCACAGGCCTAAACATCTTTGGAGATGCTGTGTGGAGGGTTCATTAGGGGATAGGAAGGAGTGAACGTGTTGTAGGATGGAGGAAACACAGAGGCCGGCAGATCATTCCACAGCCGAGCTGTTGAACACGAAAACGAGTTGTGGAAGCGACCCGTTCTCATGTCGACCCCTTGGGATAACAAGCTTCCAACTGACGAGTTGGGGTGAATTGAGTTATTGATTTTAAATAGTTCCAACTGCACTATTCTTCATTTCTTCCATAGACACCAACAAAATCTAGTGAATATTAACAGAATTAGAAAGTGTTAAAAGTTCCAACTGCATCAGGAATTCACTTTAAGTTGGATTAACAAGGTGTCAAGTGCGCATGGAACCTTGTTACTCCAACCTAAAAAGTTATTTTGTATCTCACTTCACACCACATACAGAGCATTCCATCCGACGAACTGTTAGGTTTCCGCGCGATGCAATTAGAGGTGTAAATTAGATGATTAAAGTCTGATTCTTTATTAAAATGATTGAATACGAGGATTATAGAGATTCTGGAACACCTCATAAACCATCAGACAGCGATTCTGAAATATCTATCGACTGTTTTCTGTACGGTTTTCCTGCAGCTAAAATAAAAGAAGTGATGGAGCATTTTGCTTTATTTCACGTGGTGGAGTCGCACTCCTGCCGAGGCAGTTTTAGAGTCGAATCTGGACGTGGTGAAAATGTATATGAACATAAAATATTGCGGATGAGATGAATACAACAACGGCAGTGAAATGGAGCATCTACAGGCATATTTTTATGACCAAATTTAATTTAAGTTTTCACATGAAAAATCTTATACATGTGGTCTTTGCAAAGAACAGCTCGATGCAAACGATGACAATCTGTTGATTGAATATTTGTCATTAAAGTATGTAAATCATATTAAAGATAAGATGGTTATGAGAGAGGACAGAGATTCTGATAGGAAAAATGGTATACCCGTCCTTTATTTTGATTTACAAAACGTTATACCATGTCCGAGAGCAGAAGTAAGTTCCTTCTATTATAAAAGAAAATTGAATGTGTCCAATTTAACTGCACACTACCTGAGAGTAAGTCAGGTTGTGCTGGAAATGACTTAGCGAGTGCTTTTAAAAAGATTTTAGATTTGCTTTAGGTTGCTTAGAATAATTTCACTGTATTGATAACGTGAAGTGATTCGTGTATTTCGCAAAATAGAAATTCTTTTATAAACACCGCTGTTTCATATTTTCTCGATAAAAATCCACAAATAAATTCGGTTACCGTGAAGTACTCAATACCTGGCCATTCCTGCCTACAAAAAGTTGACAGAGCTCACAGTGCCATTGAGAAGGTCATGTGAATCTAAATATTGTCATATAACCCCACTTCTAAGGGATCACCTTCATTGGCTTCGACTCCCTGAAAGAATAGAGTTCAAGACCTGCTTACTGATCTTCAAAGCATTGCAGGGAATGGCGCCAGCCTATATATCTGAACTATGCATCCGACAGGACTTAAGCGATAGACAGCTTACTCCGAGGTCAGCAGATCTGGATGCTATTAATCGTCTAATTGAACTTTCAAAGTCAAATTGAGCCGTCTACTATGATCGCTCTTTTCGTATAAATGGCTCTCTCATTTGGAATAACCCAAATAATTTGGTTTTATTTTTCGCCCTTATATTAGTAAACCAATACGGTTTAGTTGTTCAATAAACGAAAATTCACTTTGTGTCATCATTTAAAATTAAATAGTAAACATATGTTTTACTCATAATTTGTCATAATTCGTCGTACCATCCGTTTGCTAAAAATATATCAGCTTTTCATTTAATACTTTGTAGACTAGTAAATGTTTCCATATTTAAAAATAATTTTAACAAAGAATTATATAACATTTGATAAATAAGTAGCAAATGACAATGGTTATAATTCGAAATTAATAGAAAATGTGTTAAATAAAAGTTGACCGTGGGAGATAGTGGAATATTTTTTTATGTATTCGTACTTCACATCTCTATACAGTGGTGCCTCGCATAACGAACGCCTCGCACAGCGAACGCTGCACACAACGAACTTCCTTTTCGTTCATTTCACGATTCATACAACGAACTTCGCTTCACACAACGAACTTCGCTTCACACAACGAAGTCGCCCACTTCACACGATCACTGCCGATTTATTGCATCCTTCCGCGCAGGCAGTCGTTAGTCACTGAGCAGTACGCTTAACTTACGCACGTGTCGCAGCAATCGTTCATCATTACAACGAAGTCGCCCGATCTTCTACGATCACTGCCGATTAATTGCATCCTCCCGCGCAGGCAGTCGTTAGACTCGTTAGTCACTGCGTAGTACGCTTAACTTACGCACGTATCGCAGCAATCGTTCTTCATTACGAATTAAATCGCACACGTATCACGGCAGTCGTCCTTTTAAGATAAACTCAACATTTTTTTTATATGATGGGTTCTAAAAAAAGCAGGAAGGTGATTTCTCTTGAAATATTTTATGCTACAGAACGAATTATTTTTTTTAACATGTATTGTTATGGGAAAACGCGTTTCACATAACGAACTTTGCGCATAACGAACTTGCTCCTGGAACGAATTAAGTTCGTTGTGTGAGGCACCACTGTATATAAAAATTAATGTTTGTCTGTCAGTCTGTCTGTTTGTCCTCAAATTTATCGAAAATAACTCTACCAGTTTCGCTGAAAATAGCATAGTTTGTTCTTATTAGAACAGGGGTGGGGAACCGGCCCGCGAAGGTTTTTGGTCCAGCCTGCGAGTACTTTGGTAGGGCGCTGGCCACTAAAAGCAACAGAGGCAAAAAAGGATTGAAAAAACCATTAAATCCATTGTTCCTAAGTATGTAAGTTCTTGTTGGCTGCCCAAAAGGTTTATAATAAGATAACACATCGAAAAACTCGATAAGTAAATCCGGAACACAAGAACGGTTTTCATTCAGTGTGCCGGCACGTCTTGTTTCGATTGTTACATAATTTAAGTTGGAGTACTCCCATGCAGGTTCACTCTTAAAACCAGCCTTTTATTCTGAACGTATTTATTTAAAAAAAAATCGATTTGCGGACTCATCTGCTGACGCAATTCGAAACGAACCCATTAACTTGTTCTAATTGTATTGAAAAATTCTAGTATCAGACCACGTGCTGCAGAATTCTAAGGAAAACAATTCTATTATTCCAATTGCAGTTTAAATTCTAGGAAAACCGTTCTTATGTTCCGAATGCAGGTGTTTTAGTTGAGGACCATATCCTGTAAAAGTCAGAGAAACCCCCATTATTGTGTCCCGAGTGCAGTTAGAAAAACCTGTCTGCAGACCATACCTTATCCGAAAAATTCAAAGGAAAGGCATTCTCTTGTTCAGAGTGCTTAAATCGGAGGATAACCATCCTCGTGTTTCAAGCGCAATAGCATTCTAACTAGTGTTTCAAGTGCAGTTAACAATTCTAGGAAAAAATTTGAAAAAAATCTCTTATATTCTAAGTGCAGTGCAAAATTGCTGAAAAATTGTAAACTTATGGAATTTTACAATTAGCGTATGGGCGCTGCAAAATTCAAAGGAAAACCATTATCTTGTTCATACTGCAGTTTTAAATTCCAGTTGCAGACTAAATGGTGCAAAATTCGCAAGAAAACCGTTTTCATGTTCTGCGTGTAGGTAGAACATGTGCTGCAAAATTCGGGAAGGAAAAAAGGAAAACTATTATTTTGTTCAGAATGCTATGTAATTCTACGTGAAGTTTGATAATGAAATACGCTGTTATATAAATTTTTTATACAGGCGTATTTTCAGCAAATAATAATTATTTGCTGAAAATACGCCATTATTATCACATAGCAGGACGCTACCACAGTAGTGCCATGGATCTTACCAACCCAGAGAGTGTTTCCATCAAGACGGAACCAGGGTCCCAGCAAGAAGTCGCAGTTGAAATGCCCTATACGGATAAAGAAATGGAAATCCTGAATGTAAAGAAGGAATGTTTGCTGAATGTATATCACAAAGGTGTTTCAGAACACGCAGTCAGGACAGCTACTTGTTTTCTACTTCTCTTATCGTCCATCGTTGTTTTTGATTTTAATTCCTCAAGCTGTTGCCTCGACATATTTTGTCACTGAAATAAATCGTCTTACCTTCTCTAGTGCAAAGATTATTTTGGCTTGAAAGATATGGCGTGTAACAGTGTTCCAATAAATATGTATTAAGTTTTCTATGTAATTAATTATTCGATTGACTTAGAAACTAGATATTCTGTTTGAAGGTTCCCAATAGAATGCTATTGCTAAAAACATATCTATAGCGGACGTCTCATGCCATTTTTATAAATAAAAATCATTATAAAATTCCTCTCCTACTCTCACCCTCCTATCTCGTCTTGGTTTCTCATTGATATCTTTAACGGTAACTATTTTACTTTGATGTTTGCAAAAAAAAAAATTTTTTTCTAGTACTCTCTGACAAAGGAAATAAAAATCTGAAGATATTTTATTTTTAATATACGCAATGTTGATTTGTACCCGCTTAGGCGAGCTACTGCAGGTGGCTTGTCAGCACCAGCTTAGTTAACCGTCCTAACCATATGAACGTACGTGATACGGCCGCTATATCATCGCCCGAACGCAACAAACCGTATCCCGTACGTTCAGGTTAAAAAATAACGATAACCGAAACCCACAAAACGTTCACGATACGTCGTATACATCAAGTTCGTTCCTGCGTTATCGCTTTTAGTATGCCGAGGAAAGCCGAAGCTAACGGATGTGTTCGGTTGTTTTCGTATTCTCCCATACAAGTCACGCCGCTAATCAGTGATACTCCAAGAACATGGAAAATAAACCCGATGTTTTTTTTACCTACTTTTTGAAAAATAACCCAAAGGCAGGGCGGTTAAACAATTTTATTTGATCCACCAATAAATACGAATATTCGTAAATATAGCACCGAAAACCGTATTTTTTAATGAAATTCTCTGCATTTATTAACATGATGGGAGTAACTTTTTGTTTTCTGTTAACGTCAAATCTCATAATCTGCCTGAAAAGTTAAGGTGGTTCTGTTTGAAATAAAATATGTGTTGGTACTAACTAACGTATATTACAAACAAAACAATTAAGAGTGTAAATGATCTTCTTACTATCTTCTATTATATATAGGAGAATTTGTTTTGTGTTTCAAATTTTCAGTTTTATTTCGAGCTTGATGAAACTTTGCATAGTTGACCTGCGCAACACGAGTAAGGCCACTGTCTACACCAGGTTTAGAAAAACTACCCCCTTTCCCACCCCATAAAGCAGAATTTTGGTACTTAATGAAATTTCGCACTTTTGAATTTCAAAATAAGAAGAAAACTACTGGGACGGGGTAGAGAAACAGATCACAACCTCAAAATTTTCCTCCAAGCCATTCGAAACCCCAGACAACGCCGGGTACTTCTGCTAATCTTCTTCTATGTATCTATTATATAATGAATAATGTACCGTGCGGACGGTGTGTGTTTGTTTCGTATAAAAATCTGGAGTTTTATTGCGAGCTTTATGAAATTTTGCACACTTGACCATCGAAACAAGAGGAATGTCACTGTTTACATGTGATCTTTAAAACCACCCCATTCCTCTTCCCCATCCCTTACAGCAGAAATATGGTACTTCATAATGAAATATTGCGCTCTTGACTTTCAAAATAGAGGAAAATTACTGGGTAGGAGTGGAGGTAAGGGTAACTTTAAAAAACCCCGGGCAACGCCAGGTACTTCAGTGAGATATATGAAGAATAATGTTTCGGGCGGTCGGTATGTGTGCGTTTTTTAATGTATACAAATGTACAGTTTTATACGGGGTTTGTTGAAATTTGTAATTCTGTCCCTCGTCTCCTGGTCTCCTCGTCTCCTCGTCTCCTGGTCTTCTGGTCTCCCGGTCTCCTGGTGGGAATAGCAACTCTCCACAGCATACCATTTTTTATTTTATTTAGTATGATTATTTTTTTTTAGAGTTAGTAGATAAATAAAACATGTTTCATATAGTGTAACAAAAACATAATATAGCTGTTTCTCGCCATAAAGAAACAAGTTTATTTTGTTGTGGTATTTTCGTTAAAATAATTAGATCATAACTTAAAACATTGTTGTATAGTAACAGGAAAATATGAATTAGTCGTATACATTTAGTAACTTGTAAATAGTAATAATGTTAACGAAAAGAAACACAAGGTTTGTGCAAAAAAAGACAAAAAAATATATTTATTGTTCTTTTGTTATTCCAGGTAGCGTTAACGTAGAAACTGTCCCCATCAAGGCAGAACCAGGACCCCGAGAAGGGGGTGGAGGGAGAATTTCTTATACATAAATAGACATAGACCTGCCGGATGTGAAAAAAGAATGCACAGACCGATCTAGAAATATTTCCAGGACTGCAGGTAAAATTGATTTCTGTTTGTCTGAAAATGTTTTAATAATTTTCTGTTTTCATTATATACCTACTTATTGAGCTTTATTCACACTCTTTTCAGACTTAATAACGGCCCTGCAGACACATCCTGGGGGAAAACCTTATTCATGTTCCCATTGTTAGTACTCCTGCTCATGCAAGTCATTATTAGTGCGGAATTTCGCGCACCCATAACGAAGAAAAGTCTTTCTCGTGTTCCGACTGCAACTATTCATTTTCTCAAAAGGGAAATTTAAAATGTCACATGCACATCCATACTGGAGAAAAACCTTTTTCATGTTCGTGCTGTGAAATTCATTTTCTCAAAAGGGCGATTTAAAACGTCACATGCACACTCATACTGGTGAAAAACCTTTCTCGTGTTCCGGCTGCAATATTCTTGTTCTCAAAAGGGGCGGTTAAAACGTCACATGCTTATCCATACTGGAGAAAAACCATTTTCATGTTCCGAATGTAACTATTTATGTTCACAAAGGGGACATTTAAAATTACACATGCTTACACATACCCGAGAAAAACCATTTTCATGTTCCGACTGTAACTATTCATGTTCTCAAAATCGATATTTAAAATGTCACATGCTTACCCATACTGCAGAAAAACCTTTTTCATGTTCCGACTGCAACTATTCATGTTCTCAGAAGGATAGTTTAAAACGTCATATGCTTACCCATACTGAATAAAAGCAATATTCCTGTACCGGCTGTAATTATTCATGTTCTCAAAAGAGTAGTTTAAAACTTCACATGCTCACCCATTCTAAGGAAAAACCATTTTCTTGTTCCGACTACAATATTCATCTTCTCAAAAGGGACGTTTAAAACGTCACATGCTTATTGAAGATAATTTTTCTTATGTTCCGACTACAATATTTATGTTCTGCTAAAAGACATTTAAAACGTCATATTCTTACCCATACTGGAAAGAAACTTAATCTTGTTCCTTAATTGTTTTTCTGTTTAATTTGTAGAACTACATTTTTTTTTTAATTTAGTGTAAATCAAATTATATAATGTTATTATTAAGTTCGGCAAGTATTTTTAATTTCACGTTCATGTAATGATGTTCGAACTGAAAATATTAATGTTCTCAAAACTGTCCTTTAAAACGTGACATTCTTACCCATTCTAGGGGAAAACCTTTTTCATGTTCTCTAAATAAATGTTTGTAACGTCACGCGCTGGCTCACAGTAAAAACTGTTATTCATGCTATTTTATTTATTTTTGTTTAGCAGGACTAGGTGGATAGTGCTAACCCAATCTGCCATATTACATGAGACATAGATAGGTACATATATGCATGTATTACCTACAAAGAAAAAAATTAATATTATAACAAATGTGGATTAAGAATATCAAAAAAATACAACATACATTATTTCGTATTTTTTTGATATTCTTAATCACATTTGTAAAGAAAAAAAAATATATCAAAACGAAAATAACGGAAATAAAATTAAGAACTTAATACTTAATGGTAACATAAATTAAATGAAGTGGTCGTCTTTCAGGGTGGTAGCCGCATCATTTGCATTCATCTATCTTTGGGTCACGAGGATGCAGCCACGACAATGGCGAGTGATTACCGTTTCTTGCCCCAGAAGCTGGCTAAGTAGCGAAGTAATGCGGAGAATAAGTCTACCTTCCCTTCAGTAAACATCGTAGAGGCACTGCAGAACCTTGGAAGTTTCCTGTATGCATTGTTGTAGCACACCACCAGCTTGTCCCCAGCAATCCAAATTTGCGTCACATACCCGAACAGATCGCCAGACGATTGGTTTCGTAGAAATCCATATTGCCGATCGCTTAGTATTTTGTTATTCTCAAGGTATGTGAACAGCTTGTTGTTAATCATACTTTTCAAAACCTTCGATAGTGTGGAAGTGATGGCTATGGGGCGGTAGTTGGAAGGATCGGAGTGGGCCCCTTAACAATAGCCTTTTCCACAGATCTGGCACCTTTCCACTATTGAGTGACCGTTTAAGTAATTTTGAGAGAACTGGGGTTAATTTTGCAACACACCTCTTAAGAGGAATGCGTGCGATCGCCTTATCCGCAAATCTGAAATACGTTCGAGAGTCCTGCATCTCCTTCTAACATCGCAGGAAGCTGCAGCTAGCGGGGAGGGGTGAGAGCGGTGTTCTGACTACTGTAATAGTGTTAGTATTCTTTGTCAGCAAAAATCGGCAAATGGGCGAGTGTAACAGAAATGGAGAATTTAGTTTCTTGCGTAAATATTTTCACGAAGCCGACGAAAGACTCCTTTTGTTGAGTTCGTTTGCATTCGCACACATGTAGCACACACGTAGACAGTAACCATTGTGACGAGCGCATGTCGCGGCCCAAGTTATAGTAAGGTAAGATTGTTCGAACCTGATGCAAAAGATTGTTCAAATTTCTTTTCAGCAAAATCTTGTACAGTAACTCTGCTCCGTCGTTAAAAATTATTACACCGAACTGTTTGTAGTTTTAAATGTTAGAACGGAGTTAAAAATATAAAGTTTTAGCAATATGTTAATTTGGCAGATCAAGGTTATAGATTGAAACAACCCGACCTTTGCTATTTATCATTGACCTCGGCAGAAACGGCACTGAAAGTCGGCAGAAACAACACAAAGTAAAACGGCAATTTAAAACAACGCCAAGCGAATGCCAGAAGAAAGTCCGGGAAGCCCCAGGAAAACACGACAATCAAGTGTATCAAATACTCCAGTCGGGCTATGTCAAAAGCACAGAATAACGGAAGAATATATTTAGATCACTTACTCACCTATTTATGTCTATTAGAAATATTCTCTTTGTGAAAGATCTGAAACTAGTATACTATGGCATGTGCAATTCTCTACTAGAATATGCATCATCGGGATAGGGCGGATGTGCCAAAACAATATTGGATCCGGTAGCGAAATCACACAAGATGTGTACTACTACTAAGAGTCATCCTTAATTTACCTTTTAGTTTCCCCAGTCACCTATCATTTGAAAAAATATATGCGGGGCCAATATTTGAATAAATTCTCCAATTCCCCGTATTTGTACGCAATATAACGCACAATTTCACAATATCGACATTCTTCACAATACCCTTTCAAAATATCTGTACGAAGTAATACGTGAGACCACAAATTGATGCACGAATATAAAATGTATCAAGGGCATCTCCTGTCCAGATACTATCTTACTCTTCCTCTCCCCCCTTCCTTTTTATCTTGTTTTTTCTTTGTCTTCGGGTTTTTCTTTATCTTTTTTGTCCGGTCAGTGGCAGCATTGGCATCGCGTTTGGGTCTCACCCGGGCGTCGTGAGTTCAATTCCTCGGCTGGCTAAGTCCTCCATTACGACACAAACAACATCTTCCGCTTACTGTGATGTTAGTAGGAGATTTTCAAATATTGTCAGGTTATTCGTAACCAGGGAATATTTGTCTTTCTTTTTTAAAAACAATTTTAAAAAATCTTGTTAGCTTCATAATTAAAACGTCTATGCTTAACCACTGTTAGCACAAGAAACCTTGTTGGCTTACCTTTTGTTAAACTTCCTTTTATGTAAATCTGTATTAAAAGTTGTTCGTTTCTTACAAATAAATAAAGAAGTTTATGGCACGGCTCACCACATGCACTGAACGGGATGGCGATTATGTGGAAAAATGCTGAACAAATGTATCAACAATATCGTGTTTTTTTTCAATACTCTTTTTCTAAAAAAATATAAAAATCTAGTACATTTTACTTAAAATGCAGACCAACTAATGCTTCAAAGTCTGTTCCTGGTGAAAATATCGACAATGGAGGTGATTATGAAGAGAAAATAGTACATACTTGTAGTTTTCAGTTTTTTGATACCTTGTCTATCTTGATAGTCCTGTTCTTTTTACTATATAATCTGTTTTTTGTAGTCAATTTCTTTTATCCTATGTATATTACTATTTACTGCGACATATTAATTGATGGCTAATAGCCTTTAAAATATGAATGACTTTATCTATAAATATTTCTATATCATTTATTTATATCTGTGTGCGCTGGTTCATAAATTATCGTTATAACAATTTAAATATTTAAAATTGACTTGCCCAAATATGCAGGGGTAAAAATAGAAAGGGGGAAATGGGATCCAATTACTTACCCCTGATCCTTATTTTTCTACAAGCCTCTTCTTTGACTGTCGATGCACTTGAGCACATAAATAATTAATAATAATTCAACATAAAAATAAATAAAACACAGACGATATTCATCTGCAGCAGGATCACGCAATAGAAAATGGAGTTTTATAATGTGGAGTGTAAGGTGGGTTTGCAGAGGTGTCGTGACCACCTCACTAGGAAAACCTGTGCTGAGGTGTTTACATGGATGTGTTAAATGTGGTACAAGTGTTTTGATTTAATGTTTTAGTTTTACTATATACAAGTGGAATTTGAGGAGAAACACTTTTTTTTTGTTTTGGTTACAGCAGACAAAGTTTGACAATATTAAAGTTTATGAAAGGGAAAAGAGAGAAGGGAGTATCAAGAAAGCATAGTATTTTATTTATTGGGTTATGTGTGGTTTGGTTTTATCATATTTAGAATAACTATTTTTGTTTTCCAGGCTGTCATATATTTTATGAGATTAATTGTAGATATTATATTTACAGTTAGTAGTCGTTTCAGATTGGTGGGTATGCAATTATAAAGTCTGATTGTGTAATACTTAAAGTGTTTTTGCCCGTGTGAGGTGTGTGGTATCGGGATATTTGGAGTTTTATTTGTTGAGGATTTGGTTTTTATTGCAGTTTGAGGTGGCATTGGATTAAGAAGTTTGAGTTGTTCATTACATTCTATATTATGCATTGCACAAACTACATTTTGATACATTTCAGTTTTATTTTTCAGTTTCAGTGTTGATAAATCGACGTTTATTGAAAGAACGTTATACAGTTTCGTACAATACGACGTGTTTCAATATAAGCACAACATATGCTACGTAATTATATTATTGCATGGTTTACATTACCTACCTCACTAGGTGAAACATGTTATGAGGTAGGTGACTGGAAGTACAAAACAATATATATTTAAGTGTAAAATACTTCAAATGTAATGCTAGAATATACAAACAATAATTAAAAGGGAATTACGAATACATTACGGGAGGTTAAAAGAGGTGACAAAATTAAATAAAGAAGGTAATGTGTGAAAGAAGTGTTTTATATAGTTGCGTTATATCACATTGAATTGAAATAGGCAATATGGTTATTAAATAACTCGAGATGAAAACGTTTTATGTCTCCGTAAAAGCCTCTATAAGAAGTTGTGTTAGTGAAGACACTGAATACTGCTCAAACAAGGAGTGGTTTAGAGCTGGTGAATAATAAATAAAACGTTTTGTCTCCCTAAAAGCCTCTATAAGAAGTTGTGTTAGTGAAGACACTGAATACTGCTCAGACAAGGAGTGGTTTAGAGCTGGTGAATAATAAATAAAACGTTTTATGTCTCCCTAAAAGCCTCTATAAGAAGTTGTGTTAGTGAAGACACTGAATACTGCTCAGACAAGGAGTGGTTTAGAGCTGGTGAATAATAAATAAAACGTTTTATGTCTCCCTAAAAGCCTCTATAAGAAGTTGTGTTAGTGAAGACACTGAATACTGCTCAGACAAGGAGTGGTTTAGAGCTGGTGAATAATAAATAAAACGTTTTATGTCTCCCTAAAAGCCTCTATAAGAAGTTGTGTTAGTGAAGACACTGAATACTGCTCAAACAAGGAGTGGTTTAGAGCTGGTGAATAATAAATAAAACGTTTTATGTCTCCCTAAAAGCCTCTATAAGAAGTTGTGTTAGTGAAGACACTGAATACTGCTCAGACAAGGAGTGGTTTAGAGCTGGTGAATAATACTGAATATACATATTTAGTCAGCAAATTTTATTTATTTATTTCACTAATAATAGTTTTTTGATACATATTTAATAGACAAAACAAAAGCGAAAAATAAAAATTCCATACTAATCGAAAAACAGAATGTGCACCCGACGTCAGATATTCCAAACGCAAAGGTACCAACGTAACAAGGTGTTTCGATGAGATGATTTTTTATTCACTTTTTAATATAACGATTTATAAATTCTACGTATAATTATATTTAATAAAAGTTATATATTCCGAATCGGCGTTTGCTGATTTATATGAATATATATATATTTAAAGGCATTATATTTTTCACTTGAGTTCCTTGTTATATGTACACTTAATTAAACAATTACCATCAATATTTAGGAATTCGGTTATAGATATTTTTAATTAACACTTATATTATTATACAGATGTCGCTTTTATTATGATATTGCCTGTTCTTGGAGTGCATCCCTTAGCTCTGTTTGATTACATTTTACATTGATTTATTTCATAATTTTTAACAAAAGATGCATATATGTGACCTTACTTGGGTACCTCGTTCTAAGGTCACATTGTACATGGTTTTATGTATGGATTATAAATTAGGTCAATTTTTTTTGTAAGTAAGTAATTTTTAAGTAAGTTTTCGTAATTATGTTAAAATATTACTAGAGGAAAATTATAATGAAATAAATGAAAAAAAATTCTAAAATCTAGAAGAAAACATCGTTAATCTCTGTTCGGTTGCAACATCATATCTATATTCTTCCTTCCCGGGTCCAAAATTCATATCTTAATACATCTTTTGAATTCGGTTAATGTTGTAATGTTTTGTAATGTTTTGTATTGCTAGATACTTCTATATAGAAATATTGCAAATGTCATTGGCCAAAGGTTGTAGGTTGGTGGAATTTAAGTTAAAATGAGGATCTGATTCATAGACCACTATCACGACACCCGTCATTCTAGAAGTAATTTAATAGTTCCACCTACTACCATGACATCATACCCGATACATGGAAATCGAGAAGTGCAATTATTCTGCGCAAATTGGTCTATGATTGGCTTCTTGGTTTAGGCTGAGTCAAAAGCGAACATTGGACTGGCAGTTAATTCTTTTAGTTGCTTACTGAATAAAATATGTTTAATGTGTTTTTTTCTATACTATTCTTCACATCTCTTTATAATTAATCATTACACTTTTTATATTACTATTTATTTATATATTATATTACCATACCAATGTCATTCACAATATGAACTAAATTTGCCAATTTGACAGTCCAAAAACGGGATTTGTTCCCAGTTAGGCAGTCAAAGCTTTCTTACATTTTATTGTGTACCAAATAAAAAAAAAATAAAAAAGATTGTCTTCCAGCTTGTTCAGGTTTCCTTCATTAGCCAAATATAATATCGTGTGCGTCGTATTAGACTTGTGATATACGGCGCTTTCAAGTTCTTTTAAGAAAACATGAATTTTGCAGTCGGAACATAAGAAAGGTTATTTTCAAGCATGGGTAAGCATGTAACGTTTTAAACTACCATTCTGAGAACATGAATAATTGCAGTAGGGATATACGACAGGTTATTCTCATGTATGGGTAAACATGTGACGTTTTAAACTACCATTCTGAGTACATGAATAGTTACAATAGGGACATGAAAAGGGTTTTTCTCCGGTATGGGTGAGCATGTGAAGTTTTAAACTACTGTGTTGAGCACATGAATAGATGCAAACAGAACACGCATAAGGTTTTTCTCCAGTATGGGTAAGAGTGTGACGTTTTAAATATCGACTTTGAGAACATGAATAGTTACAGTCGGAACATGAAAATGTTTTTTTTGCAGTATGGGTAAGCGTGTGAAGTTTCAAAGATCCCTTTTGAGAACATGAAAAGTTACAGTACGAACAGGAAAACGGTTTTTGTCCAGTATGAGTAAGAATGTGACGTTTTAAATGTCCATTTTGAGCACATGAATAATCGCAGTAGGAACATGAAAATCGATTTTTTCCACCATGGCTAAGTATGTGAATTTTTAGAGTCCCCCTTTGAGAACATGAAAAGTCGCACTCGGAACAAGAAAAGGGTTTTTCTCCAGTATGGGTAAGGGTGTGAATTTTCAGCTGTCCCTTTTGAGAACAAGAATAGTCGCAGCTGGAACACGAGAAAGGTTTTTCTCCAGTATGAGTGCGCAAGTGCCGCGCTAATAAGGAATTGTGTGAGCAGGAGTAGGCACAATGTGAACATGAATAAGGTTTTTCCCTAGGATGCGTCTTCGGGTCCGTTATTAAATCTGAAAAGATGGCGAATAAAGATCAATAAGTAGGTGTGTAGTGAAAACATAAAATTATTGAAACGAATTTAGACAAACAGGAATCGATTTTACCTGCAGCCCGGGTAATGCTTTCAGAGTGTTCTAAGCTTTCCTTTTTAACATCCGGCAGGTCTATGTGTATTTCCGTATAAGGAATTCCCACTCCACCCTCTTCCCGGGGTCCTGGTCCTGCCTTGATCGCAACAGTTTCCACATCAATGCTACCTGGAATAACAAAACAACAATATATAGTATTTCATTAAAAATTACGGTCGTCGGTGCTATATTCCCGTAATTCGTATTTAATGGTAGATTAAATAACATTGCTCATCTAAGCTACTGCCGACAAGCTACTTGCAGTATCTCTTAGTATTAACGGGTACGAATCACCATTGTGTTTATAAAAAAATTAAGGATTTTTAGACATTTAGTTCCTTTCAGAGAGGGTATTGTAAAAACAAATTGAAACACGTTTCATTACAAACGTCGAAGTAAAATAGTTACTGTCAAAGATGTCATCAGGAAACCACAAATAAGGGGGATTAGTAATAGAAACTTAATAATGATTGATGATAAATATTTTAACATTCAAAACGTTATTATATTTTCGTACAAAGCACTCAAATCACTTTACAGTTTGACATATTAAATAAATAGTATCAATTTAATTTTTATGACCGACCGTTTTCTTCAGTCTAGAAACCGGTCGGTCATGAAAATAAAAACATATTCCATGGTCTCTTGCAAAGTCGTTGTTTTATTTGAATAAATATTATTATCGTATATTTTACGTGGTGGTTTGTGTGTTTGTTGATCTCTTTAAACCGAAAATCGTATAAGTGTTGTTTATTTCTTATAACTCTTTGTTAGTAATTTTCCTATGGAACTAATGTAACAATCCCTACAGTAGTGCAGCCAATATTATGCATATTATATACTCGTAGCTTTTACTTTCGAAAGTTTTTGTTTTTGAGTATTTTTTTAACGAAGGTATACTTTTGACTAGCTGTATATGAATTGGTATATCCCTCCCCCCTGTGGCGCAGGGGCGTATTCCAGAAACAGATACCGCTATCAAGGCGAGGCAGTCGCACGATGTCACACGTACAATATTTTGTAATCCGATGAATGGATCCTATTTTAATATTTCAGGTTTAAAGCACTAAATTAATATTACGCTTTTTCAATAAATTGATAAAGACATGTTAAAATATATTCACCGCAAAATTTTTACGAAAAATGCGTAACTAACTATATCCAAAACTCATAATGTAACGCTGCGTTACAGGACGGCTACACGGAGATGTTTTTTGCACGGTAAGGGGAAGGTTAATATCTATGAGAAACTTCTTACGCTTTTTAAGGTCATTTAAAAATGTTCTCCGGTACTAAAAATTATAAATATTTAAAATACATAAATACCAACACCTCTTGTGCCACCAATCTTCTAATAAATGTAACATCAATGAAAAAGGAGGATAAAATAGCAACTGTAAAAATCATGTCTTCTCTAAGGTTAAATTTTCTAATAAAACTGTGTTCATCTGAAGCCACAGGTAAGTATGTTTTCTGTATCTGTTTGTACATAATTAGATAGAAAATAGGAAGTTATATTTACACTGCCCTTGAGGTGATTTTTCACAAAAACGGCGCTATACAAATCATCCAATTATTATTATTATTATGATTTCCAACAATTATTATTATTATTATGATTCCCAACAATAAAAATCCCAGGAGATGTCCGCTTTTGGGAGATTTTTAGCGATAGCATTCTGTTCTTGAGAACCTTCAGATAGAATGTCTGCTTAGATTACAGTAACAATTTAATACATATTTATTGGAGCACAAAAGTATGCGTTACGTGCATTATCTTAAGATCCAAATTATATTTGGGGTAGAGAAAGTCAGACCATTTATTTTAGTGATAAAAATTCATCTTCCTTATTTGGGAGGTGGTTGACGGGTACCGCCGTTCGGGGAACTATACTCTAGGTTACCAACACCTCTGCCACAGGTCACCTGAAGTGGTTCGCCACATTTGGTGACTTAGCAGGGGTGACTGGGCTCATGGGGGGCACTGTATCTGGACCACTGTTGACGTGCGAATGACTCGGGAAGCATTGAAAATAAAATATAACCACCACCTCAAGAAAGTTCTTGCCTAACATGGTCAGCTTCAACGTCTCGAAAACTCAATCGTGTCTGATGTCGGCAAAATAGGTCAATAACTGTCTGGTGCAATTCGATGGGAGCCCCCCCCCCCCTCCCTACTGCCATCTCTGATGCACAGACGCAATGTAGGTATGCTGAGTCTGTTCTATAGATATTTCAATAAAGCATGCTCGAAGGAGCTAGCAGCGTTGATCCCCTCCACGCCGGTGCATGTGCGTGAAACTCAACGGACACGAAAAAAATTAAAAACGTTATCACCATCAAATCTCTGCTCCGTAATTCATTACCGGTGAGCAACAATTACTGCAGTTATTAGAAAGCCGAATCTTAAAAAAGTTCTTACCAGCCGTGTGACCGATTCTCTCAGTTTTTTCCCAACATTCTTTCTTAACATCCTGGTCCGTATATGCCACTTCACATTGGTGTCCTTCATTCCCTGGTTCCATCATGACGGTGGTGGTGTCTGAGATAGGAAGATCGAAAAGTACACGATTTGAACAGGTGTAATTGTGAAGGTTATTCTTGACGATTACTGATTTTAATTTTAAGAAACTAAATGTTCCCAACTTGTGAAAAACACATTACAAAACATCCTGCTGCAGTTTGTGTCACCTCTTATGGACAAAGAAGTTTTAACTACAATGCTATTAAGTTATTCAGCTCCCTGCCTGTTCCTAGTCACATCAGAAATACGTAAAACAAACGTTTCTTTAAAAGTAAGATCATCGATCACCACCAATAAACCTGTCTACTTCTAAATTCTTTTAAAAATACAAATACATTAAATTGTAATCTATTAATCTATTGTCACCTAAATACCCCAGCTGAACAACCACGGCTGTAAATTGCCATCTCAACACACTGACAGGCGTTTCACACCTAGCGAGATGGATAATACGTCAGCGGATAACAAATGTTCATATATATAATAAATAAATTAAATTAAATTGAACCCGCCATATTGTATTGAGGTTAGCCCATAGAAATACCATTCTGATTAGCCACAGATTACATATAATGTAATGGAAAACACAGGTAGGTACCTACTAAAAAAGTTAATTATATTTTGAAAAAATAAATGTTTGAAATGAAATAAAAATAAAAATAAAAAATCACTTCTCAATTTTAAAAGTGAGGGCGGTCCATGTGATTGACAATCCGTTGTTAACAGAACGATTGCTATTCCTATTTCACAGACGCAACGTAGGTACGCTGAATCTGTTCTACAGATATTTCAATGGAGCTTGCTCGAAAGAGCTAGCAGCTTTGATCCCCCCCCCCCCCGAGCTACCGGTACCTGTCTTTCCTCCTACATTTAATACAGGCATTGAAAAATCCCTTAATATAGACCCCTCCATAATCCGCCTCACAAAAAAACTGTATATTCCAATAAATAAATGTTTTGATAGAAATTACGCCAGCAATGAAATGGTGAAAGTTTCCAAAGACTGGGAACTAGCGTTACCGATTTTCTTGATTTTTTCCAAACATTCCTTCTTAACATCCTGGAGATCAATGTCCATCTCCGTGTATGCCATTTCACCTTTGTTTCCTCCTCTATTCACTGGCTCCGTCTTGACGGTGATGGTATCTGGGTTAGGAGATCCAAAAGTAAATGATTCGAACAGGTGTACGCCGTGGGTTAGCCATATTTTGACAGAACTTACCCCAAAAAGAAAAACGGTATTAGATTCCAAACACTTCTATAGTTACTGTAAACGTTTTGCTTACCAGTTATGTGGTCGATCTTCTCAGTGTGTTCCAAACATTCCTCCTTAACATCCTGGAGGTTCGTGTCTATCTCCGAACATGCCATTTCACCTTCGTCTTCTCCGTGAGTCCCTGGTTCCATCTTGACAGCGATACTATCTGTGTTAGGAAGATCCATGATACTAATGCTGTGATACTTTGATATTGGTCAAATTGATCAAATAACAAGTAATTAAGCCTGGAACAGAACATCAAAATTGAGCGAGATTTAAAAAAATATATTTACATGAAATACATAAGTATTAACTTAACCACATACATTAACATATTTTAATACTTATAATATATATGATATTACTTAACATTACATTATATTATTTACACACCTTACATATTATTCCTATTTGATATATTGTTATTTTGATCACTTATTTTGAGATTGAACAGTTTTTTTTAAATGTTCTTTCTCGATTCTCCGTTCTCAGGCTATCGGGAAGGAGATTGTATATACGAGATATATACACCCCCATAGCCTATGTTTCTTTTACCACTTTCTCTTTACTGTATTTGTGTACAATTTATTATGTTGTCTTGTGTAGTGTTCGTGTACTTGTGATGTTTTTAAAAATGCTGTGTTGGTGTGTATAAGTCTATTGTCGTATGTTGTAGATTAATAGGCATGTATTATATTCGTACAATTTTACTTTGAGCAAGTTCATTTCTTGATACAGTGTTTTGTGGGGGTGTCTGGGTTATAATTTTTTTTATAACTTTATTTGTAATTCGTTCAAGTTTGTAATGTGTGTGAGTGCTATAGCGTGCGGGTAGCTTCATGGTATTGTTTGTGATGAACAATATTTGTATAAATACAGTAGCTTTTTCCTATCAAACTAAGGAACCGCTGAGCTGTAAATTAACTATAACCATGTCCACACATTCTGCTTTGAGGCCTAGCGTAACTCACGTCAATCGGCACACATATATTAGATTATATTTGGATGACACCGTAGATAATGGGGCTACGTTTCCTCCTAAATATATGTGAAGAGTTCGCACACGAAACAAACATGCTGTATAACCCAAAAAAAAAACAGCACTACTGATTATCAGATGTGGACAGGGTCCTTAAAACATTCCACCAGCTTTCTTGAATGATGAGCTTCTGAAGATGGTAGAAGAAGTCGAGATCTGGGACACGTCATTACTAGTAAGTTGATGAATGACGATGATACCGACAGGCAAACACGAGCACTCAGTGTAAAGTCAAATATGCTCAGTAGAAGGTTTCGGCTTTGCAGTCCACTTTTGAAAAGGACGCTATTTCTTGCGAGCTGTACAACCCTTTAAACATCCGAGCTTCTAGCATGGGAAGACTTCGCATACAGTACAACAACGTATTTCGGTCTTTCCAGACAGTGCAGTGCCTCCAATATGCTCACATAGGGGCGAGTTCCTGGCTTTGCAGCCCTCATAAGAACCCGGGTGGCAGGATTTAGGGAGAGGGCAAACAAATCCGGAAATATCCTCATCATTGAATCCTGCCAGAGTCCAGATTCCAGCATAGAAGCAATATGGAGAAATATATTAGCTCCATTAATCTCAAGTACAATAATTCACTAACGTTTATTATGATCTCTTTACATTTCCATTTTTATGAATATATATATTATCTATCTCGTTTGCATATACTTTTTGGGATGTGTGGGACTGACTAACCTCCTCACATTCCCCAATAAATAAATTATTATTATTATCATTAGATATTAGGTTTTAGATTATATCTGTTTCAAAATAGTTTAAATAGGTTAATTAATTGATGTACTTTTAACAAACTTTATCTTAACTTAAATAAATGTCATTCAATCATTGACTGACATTTATTTACTGGGACTGCACTAACCTCCCCACATTCCGGAATAAATATATATTTATTTTTTTATGAAATTAGTCAGCCAATTACTTATCAATATGAAGTTAACTTAATCCTTATCTCTGTCAATATAATTAATGACCTGGGCATAATTTTCGACTATAAATTAAAATTTATATCCCATATAAACGCAATAAAAAACAAGGGAATGAAAACGCTTGGCTTCATTCTTCGAAATTACAGGGGATTTGGAAATATTTCAACCTTAACCTTATTAAAACTTTGTATGCGTATTTAGTTCGAAGTCAAGTTGAATATCACTCCTCGATCTGGTCCCCCCTTCTTAATCGAAATCGAAAAGATTCAACATAAATTCCCAAGAAACATTAATTATAAACTCAGTATTCCTATCGAAAACATTAACTATAATTACTTGATGAAAGAACTAAATTTACGAAATCTCTCAAATCGAAGAATTATTTCCGACTTGACATTTATGTTAAAAAAAATGTAAATGGTAGCATAGACAACCCTGATTTAATTAACCTCATTCAATTTAATATAACTACGATAGCTACACGTTCCAAAATCCTGTTTAAATGCAACAACACCAGGACTGAGCATTACAAACACTCGTTTGTACCTAGATTACATGAAGTTAGTACTAGATATGCAGATGTGGCGGATTTATTTAACTGCATGGAAGGTAAATACAAAAAGGCTATACTATCATACATTTTCAATCAATATTAATTTAACCAAAGTTTAATATATGTTTTATATGTACGCATATCTTTTACTTTCATATCCTTCATGAACTTTTATTCTTTATATACTCTCTGATGGCATTGTACGACCTAATGCAATAGTTAATTCTTAACATTATTTGTGCTATATTATTATGCTTGTAGTTAACTGTGACATGCAATTATTGTTTATGGTATATTCATACTATCGATATTAAATAAATAAATAAACGAATTCACTTACCAGTGAGGCTTTATTTAACAGAATTCGTGTTGCGAAATAAAAAGAACAGTGGTGTCGCAGACTCGACAATAAGACGTAAACGTCAGTTCGGTCAGTTGGTCGTTAACCATAGATAAAGGAATTTATAGACACGGATCTCAAGAAAAAGTAGTTACGAAAATAGGTAGGTAAAATAAACAAATCGTAATCATTAGTTATTTAGCCAGTCGACGGCATCGGGAATCGTTTGGTTCAGCACAAATGTATAATCGGTTGGGAGGGAACCTTTAAAACTAACCACTTACTTGTTGAAAAGATACAAAAACCATCGATATTTCTAACTCTTCCTACTGTCTTCAGTTAAAATAAAATCTTCTAAAATAACTCTCTGTTACAAATTCACAAAGCCGATCTCAATTCAATAATTTTCACAAAAATCAGTAACCCACCAAGATCACGGGTCAACTTAGAAATCCCTAAAGTTAAAACTTTACTATTGCTTCACAACTCCATTATGCCTATTAAGCTTAACACATATTTTAATTGCCTCCCGTATAAAATCAAAACAGAAAAAAATTATAATTCTTTTGAACAAACAATTATTTGATTAATAATGATGCCACATAGTTACCAATCGTTTGAAGAAACTATTGTTATCTTTTTTTATATGAATACCGCACAAGAGTCCCAAACTGCTCCCAACCGTCTGGGGCCAGTGAGACAATTGGGGAATATTGTGAGGCTGAAGGAATTGGGGAGGTGAAGGAGAAGGGGGAGAGGAAGGTGGGGAAAAGGGGAAATACCTGACTATTCAGATCTGGTGACCAAACACGGCTAAAAGCCATTTCAAGCAACGTTTCAATTCTGAATGGTGGTCTTTCACCAGGGCGATACTGGGGGTATCTTCCACTCTTATATACAAATAATGTATTACTTACATAACTTACAGGTTTGTACATAAAATGCTACTTTTTTCTATCAATAAGGAACTCCAATGAAATATATATTCATATAGATAAGCAAACGCCGATACTGAATATATAACTTTTATTATATATAATTGTTCTAATAATTTATTAATCGTTATTTAAAAGTGATTAAAAAATCATCTCATAAAAACACCTTGTTATATTAGAACAATTGTGTTTGGAACATCTGACGTCACGTGCGCATTCTGTTTTTAGATTAGTATGGAAATTTTTAGTTTTCGATTTTGTTTTGTGATTTAAGAATTTTTTTAGCTTTGGTGAAATTTTCCCTTGGTTTGAGTGACTTTAAGCTCTATAATTGTTGTTCAATATAAAAAACTATTATTAATTAAATAAATTAGAGTATTCACGAGAAAAACAATTACAAATACGGATATTATGATAATATTAATGCTCAATACTATTACTATTCTTTGAGTAAAAGTTTCTAAAAAGGTAAATATTTTTATTACTTACGTTTATTTGTGGTTTACCATGAATATAAAATTATGTACGGTGAAACTCATCCTTGTTTTGACATTTGGCATTCTAACCCCAAAGCCGACCGGCCATAGATTTGGAGCGTTTTGGTGACCTTTACAAAATTAAAAATTATTAATTAACTATGAAGACTAACTTTAGAAAAAAAACGAAATATGCTAGTATTTAAGTTTGAACATAATTACTGTTATAAAAATTAAAATAAAAATTGGACTGGAGTTCCATAGCCCTTTGCAACCGGTGGAAAAAAATCGGAATAGCAATGCGCTATAGCAATAAAGCTTTTAGTTATTATCCCTTAGGTCAGGGAAAAATAATTTTAAAAATCTCCGGAGACCAGATTCTTAAAAAAATTACACGCACTATCGTGCGGTTCAGGAATAATTTGACATTATCACGATCGTGCGCATATCATTATTTCGGTACAATTTCTTTAAAATAAAGACAATTCAAATTTAAAAAGCAATATTTATTTATATTTTTTTCACACATTTACACATTTCTACATTTCTGAATATTATATTTTCTTGAGGTAAGTATAAAAACAATTTTTCCCTCGAGATAAACACAGATACACGTTGCATTTTTCGCAGCGTATTTTAGAACGGCTTCTGCAATTTTCATAGCGGCAGACTCTGGGAGCATTTATCTCATCAAAAATTGGGAGATGATTATATCCATCATATCTCTTAGCTACAGATGGCGGATTTGCTTGCCTGTATTTCCTATTACTAGGCAATTCATCTTCTTCCTCATCTGTTTCGACATTTCTTCTCCTCTTTTCAGGTTTATTTACCAATCCATCGGCAACATCCAGGCGAAACTCTAATAATGTCAAAGTCTTGTTCCTGGGAACTCCATTTGCAAGGCAATCATTTTTATAGAGTCTCCAAGCATTTACCAGAGCCAAGTCCACGAAATGGATTAGAACTTTCAGTGTCCATTTTTTAGTTTTAATGAAGGTACGATAGTATTCCATTAGCTGGTACAGAACGTCCACTCCTCCCATGTGCATATTGTAATTCTGCACTATCTTTGGAGCTGAAATATCAATGTAAGGCCTTAAACGTTTGTCCCATCTTTTGACTGATGTCTTATTTTCAGCACCAGTGCAATTTGACACCATCAGAACGGATTTGTTGTCTTTCCATTTAACAAGTGCCGTTTCTTCACTGACAAACTGCTGGCTTTCTCCTCGAAGCATGACTCTGTCATTTTTTAATTTGATGTTGGTTCTTTCAGCTAATCTATTTAGCATAATAGTCCCAGTGCCATGTAGTTTCTGAGCGTGTAGTTGTTTGATCAGTGGAACTGTCGTAAAATAGCGATCAAAGTAAAGACAGCTGCCGGGGGGGACACTTTTAGCCAAGTGTAGAATTACTGATGGACCAAGGCCAAGTGGTGTGTCTCCAAAAGTACTCTTGGCTCCCTGATATATGGCAAAATCAAGCATGAGGCCACCACTTGTTGTGAGAACAAAATTCTTTAATCCCACAGGGCGAGGCTTGTTCTTCACCATACATCGTCCAGTAAACGGGATCATTTGTTCGTCGATCGAATAGTAACCTGGAACTCTTTCAAGCTTGGTACATGCATTTTGAACCCTTGTTATTACTGGTTGAACTTTCCATAGCGGGTTTTGGGCCTCTTCCGGTGGAGCGTCATCAGTTTCAACCACATGAAAAGCATTGCGTAAAGCCAAGAAACGATCGCGACTTATCACTTCAGAAATCATCAAGAGCTTCATATTAGCACGCCAGTACATTGGCAGTTGTGGATAAGGTATACACCCCATAATGATATGTAAGCCAATCATTTTTGACATCTCTGGTGGGTTTGCGTTCAGTTCTCTGCCAGTTTTTCTTAGGTGGTACAAGTTAGAACATGTACTGGCTTTTTCAAAAAAATTGTCGTCAAAATAGTCCCTAAAATATTCCATGGAAGTCCTCACAGTGTTCTTCGGTGGCTCAGGGAAGTCATGGGATTTATCTGTGAATGGTGTTTGCTTCCAAGTACGCTTTCGTCTCGACTTCTTCCTCGAATCTCTTTTCTGCCTTGGCTCCTTCGATCTTGATATAGTGGGAGGAGGGGGGAGATTATCGTCATTTTCCATGGGCTCCTGTAGGTCAGCACACTCTGCCTCAAGCCCTTCGTCATCATTGACCAGATCTTCAATTTCCGACTCGTCACCATTACCCAGAATCTCCAAAACATTATACTCATTTATGGCGATTCCTTAAAATAAACAAAAATACGGATTAGGTGGTTGATAAATGAGCATCTTAAAATAAAATATTTGTAGATAAATCACCTAAAAATGTGACCATAATCCTGGATGTTACGATCGTGCTTTGAGAGATTAAAAGGATAATAACTATTAGTTAACCAAACACGACTACACAAAAATGCATTTAAACTGTTACTTGACATCTTAGGTTCTAAAACAATGCACAATTTTACAAATTTATCAAAAAATTAATACTAAAATATCTACATACCTTTGCCAACTGCTGGATCAAAAAACACGGCCATCTTCGTTCGTATTTCTCGAGCTACTGACTAGTTCAAACACGTTCATCTAACTTCACGCGGCTAGAGCAATTCCCGCACGATCGATGCACACCGCGTCCGCTCGCAAAAACAGATTAAATTTTCGTTAAAATTTTTTCAACGACTAACTCACGCTCGTATGAGTCCGGTTGTAAAGGGATGGATAAATTATCATGCGCACAAGCAAATCCTTCAAACAGAAGAGTAATATAACTAAAGATTTTGTGAATCATTATGTAATGTACCTTAAAGCCATGTTTAATAAATAAGTAAAAATAACAATATAAAAACCATTTAGAATAATTGTACAAATTTATTAAATAACCAGTACTTTAGTATATTTCGTATAGAAGTTCAGTCCACCATCGCACAAGCAATATCAATACATAGAATTTCATACTATTGTACGAAGCTATCACTTTGTGGTTTTTTTTTTTTTTTATATGAATACCTCACAAGAGTCCCAACTGCTCCCAACCGTCTGGAGCCAGTGAGACTATGGCATTCCCAATTGGGGAATGTTGTGAGGCTGAAGGTATTGGGGAGGGGAAGGAGAAGGGGAAGAGGAAGGTGGGGAAATACCTGGCTATTCAGATCTGGTCACCAAACACGGCTAAAAGCCATTTCAAGCAACGTTTCAATTCTGAATGGTGGTCTTTCACCAGGGCGATACTGAGAGTATCTTCCACTCTGGAACGTGCGCAAATATACTATATATTATTTTTAAATGAATTAATTGTGAAACAATACAAATTAATTAAATAAAAATTACTTGCGCACGCCGGGATTTGAACCCGCGACCTTCGGATTCGTAGTCGAGAGCCTTACCCCTCGACCATGGAGGCCGTCAATCCATTAATCCATATCCATTATAATCAAATGAAACAATCAAACTTTCAACAAATTAAATATTCTTCATATTAATAGTAAAGGTAAACGCTAAGATAATTTAGAAGCCTTGAAAATTAAGAAATCCCTTAATAATAATGACTCTATTGTCAACAATAAAAAAACCTGTTTTACAGCCCTATTTTATATGTCTCCTTTCACCCCTCCCTAAATCTCTATCTCTTCCCCCACTCTTTACTAATCCCTAGTCACGCCCCCACCCCCACTGTAACACCTAATATGTTTGCCCCGACGATGGAACGGTTGTTTCGAAACCGATCGGCGTGAAAAATAAAAGCTGTTAAAACAAAGTTTGATTGTTTCATTTGACATATAGTTTCAATTAAAGCTTATTTTTGGAGTTCGCAATTTCTTTAGTCTCTATCAGCCTAGTCAAAATTGCAAGTTTTCGCATTTGATAACTTTGTGTAAGAATAAAACAGAATATTTTTTAACAAAACGACTTAAAGGCGTATATAAACGGAGTAAACGTCAGCATTCAAAATATAAGAAATGTAAATGAGGCCAATTGGCTGCATTGAAATAACACGGGCTTCAACCGATTACAAGAGCTCGCCGGGTATGGATCTCCAAAGATTACAGCAAAATGCCTACTTGACTCCACAAGTCGTTCTGTAAAAAATATAAAAAGCAATGGTGTAACCTTTCACCGGTTTTACCATAGTCAATATACTGTAAATTGACCTTTTTATTGCTAAAAAAAACTCAAAGAGCATCTCACGTCGGCACGCGCCGCCAGTAAGAAATGCTCCGGGCCACGGGAGTGCGTTCCGTTCGTTCGCGGTCGGAAGAATTCGGGCTATATCAATAGCCGCTTCATCCCCCTTCGTATTTTACTCGCGGGAACAAGTTAGGAACGTTGACTCTTATGCCTCCATGATAATACCTAACCTTTCTCCAATGCTTGAAATCCTTTTTAGCTCCTTCAATAGCGTTTAACTGGTCTGCAATTGCCATCCACCTTCTTTGCGATTCTTTAAACGTAAAACTCGCAGAAAACTTTCCTCTTATGAGCTGTGGATCTCTACTAACTAGTTCTATTAGTTTTTTCTTTTGGTTGCGTTTTAAATATCCCCCAGACATTATCTATTGTTTACAAGCAAAATGTCTTGCCTATTCTCTAATGTTTTTACTATTGATTTGGGCAATGGGAGTGTCGAACTAATGCTCCATAGAAATCAGAAAAGGGTAGACATTCATATTATATCGTCCAACCACAAATAAATCTATAAATAAAATCACAAAACAGTTTTTTCTAAAACAATATATTAATCATAGCCTTTTTTCGGAAATTATTATTAAAAATTAATAATGATTCTGAAATCGCAAGCGAAAACGCGTAGTCACTCTCGTAGCCTTTTTAGAATAGCCTTATATAAATATAATGGTGTTTCACACTTGGTTCAAATAAGACTTAATTGCGTTTCTCTGCAATAAACAAAAGACTTTTATTCATAATAGGTATTTACAATTTTAAGAATAACAAAATAAGAAATTTAAGGGGGAAGACTCAAATAAGGCGCTAAACCTCACTTCGCAGTATGCTAACGTAAGCAATACAACACATAATTTATCTGCAAATTCTTAACAGAAAGTTACGAAAGTGTCTAAGGTTTTCAGTAACGTAAATTCTTAAACTGTAACCTTTTATATTATATATGAAATACCTACAGTAATTTTAAGTAAAACACTCGACAGTGCCTTCGCCGTTATGTTAACTGCATCCATTACAAACATATTTAATCAAAATCCTTCCACAATCTCAGAGTAAATAAGATCAAGAACCAAAAGCGTTTATTAAAAATAATTCAGTAAATCTAGATATTCACTGTAATTCCCTCAAAGTTCAGGAATTTTTAAATTCAGTTCCGTCATACAAAAAACGTATGACAATTTCTGGCCCGAGCGATTGTTGATAAAACGATTTATTTCGGCGGAGTAAATCAGTTGTGAGAAGTCCTTCAGAGCGAGCGGACGTCGATTGAAATTCGATATTTCTGTCTGTTTTATGACGAATAGCTGGGAAGAGAGGTGTTAAACTGCCACCGGAATGTAGGAATTACGTATTTTCGATTTTTTTTTGTTGTAATCACATTTCTTTGCAACGTTCTTTAAGATGGTCCAAAAGTGATTAATTTATTATACGGCACAATATAAAAGACCTGCGCACTGAAAAAAAACTGACGGACGTGGTACAGATCTACAAGATTAGATCTTTGCAGGCGGTCAACAGCAAAACTAATGAATGAACGAATTATTTTTAAAATCTTAACATTTTTTGTGCCCATATAATGTACAATCTTGACGCCCCTGACTGCATATATAAGTATTCCGATCTGTGCCTATCAAAATCCATAGTTTTAGCGGCTATTTTGAATTTCTAGATATTAACACCGATTTGGTTAGAAAGCGGCGTAAGTCATGTTAGGGGGGTGCTGAAGTCAAATTTAATGTCAACCTGAGTAATTTCTGTTTTTTACGATAAATTTAAAAAGTGAACTAAATCAAATGCAAAAAAACAAAAATGTTTTTCTCTTGTACGTTTTAATTAATAATTTTTAAAAAATAGCCTCGCTAAACCATACAATAAGGGGTTTGTTTAATTGTTAAAGATTGATTTTATTTGATTTGTCCTTGGAGACCAAGTTTTCAAATTGTATTTTAACTTTAAAAACAATATTGAAAAATTACACTTTCATTGACCAAAACATAAAAAATAGAAGAATACTGAACCATTCAGCATTATTAAGTGTAGCCAAATGTGTTACTTGCTTTAAGGCAGTCACCGGCAAAATATCAGTTTTTTTATTGCTGACTAAAATTATTGTTGCGTCGGAGTGGGTGTAAATCCTTATCTACCTAATATTTACTGAAACAAGTTAGGGCGTTTCTAAGACACTTAATTAATAAACGGGTCTAATTCCATCCTCCTCTTGTTCTTCAAATGTAATAGAAAACTTATTGACTAATAGTACCATCGTCCCCTAGACATACATATTGAGAAATGAGTGTTTTATATATTTCTGAAGTGTCCATTGAATGATTATTGTGAAGAAATAAATATATAAATCAAAACAGTTTCTAAAACAATATATTAATCATAGTGTAGGTCTTTTTAGTGGGATTCTGAGATTTATTTAAAACAAATTATTAAAATTCCCTAGCTGTTAAGATTATCAAAATATTCACTCACCTGCAATAAACAAAAGAAACATTTAAAGCCTCTATTTCAGTTGTTTTATCTCGTTAAAAATTATAAAGCATATTGCTACAATAATAAAATTTCGCTCTCGTTAAACGTCACGGCCGTTTAGTCAGTAGTGACATCTAGCGGGCTACCAACTAACCTGTCGGTAATGCGGAAATTACAGAATTAAGAAAGCGCTAACATTAAGTAATGTGGTTTTCTTTACATAAATTTAAAAAGAAACCACAACTCTTGACGTTTGCCAAACATAGTTTGTTATTGTTATTGATTTTATTATTTGTTCTCGATAACAACTATTGACAATTCGACTGCCATAATACAGCCATGTGTTTTGTTTGGCAGTCGAAAACCGTGTAAAATCTTTTGTACCTAACAATAATGAAGAAAGACATTTAAAAAAAAAGTAAACATTGAAAATACTCGTAAATACATCAGATGAGTATTTGAAATTGAACGTATTTTTATTTCTTCTTCGTGTGGTGTAGGTCATAGTGGGATTCTGAGATTTATTTAAAAAAATAATTAAAATTCCCTAGCTGTGAGGTTTTGACATTTATAATATGTTTCCCCGTATTCAAATGATAATATTTTTCTAAATTGATTTATTTAAATGTGTTATATTGTTTTGATAATGTACTGAGCAGCGGTGAAGAATTAAATGGAGTTCACGAATTAAACACAAAAACGATTAACATATAAAATTAATATTTGAAAGCGCGTAAATGTTAATATTCCAGTTAAAAATGTTCACAGGATGCATAGTTTTTGGTTTGGTGATCGGTTGATGCAGGTTTTTTTGTAAGGATATCTTGAAGTGAAAGACAGCCTTTTTGTATTCCCTGAGTATTGTTGTCTCCCGTCGTAGGCCAGTCGACGGCAGCAGTAGTCGTTGTTTTGTAGTTACAGTGATGTGAGGCTCAATTTTATTTTTTACCAGATTTTTCTACTAAACATGGTAGCATAGTGTTTTTTATCGAATCCACGGCTTTTTAAGACTTACTGCAGTGCTCTATACACATGTGAGCTGTGGAAGCAATACTCAGCAACGGGACAAGTTGAGGGTGTACTACAACATCGCATACAGGCAACTTCTACAACTTTCAAGGTTCTGCAGTGCCTCTACGATATTTACTCGAGGAAGGGCCACTCATTCCCCGCCTTACTTCACCGTCGACTATCCAGCTTCTGGGACAGGACACGAAAGACAACCAACGCCATTGTTGTTGCTTCATTCGAGTGGTTCAGCTCTTCACTCAATGAGCGATGTATTTAATATTTTGTGCTGCTTTAAATTTATCATAGTGTTATGGGAAATTAGCAATTTACTTACTTAGAAACAGGTTACGAGTCATAAAATGGGATCGACTAAAAAGCTCGATGATTCGGTAGGAGCTAAATATCGAACCGCTGTTACTCTTCATAGAAAAGTCGCAACTGAGATGTCTTAAGCTCGTATTAAGAATGCCAGAAGGACGAATTCCGTGGAAAATTCTGAGTTCTATTCCAGAGGGAAGACATCCAGTGGGCCGCCCCAGACATAGGTGGGAGAAGCAACTCCAGAGGCTGTTCGAGAAGAGGCTGGACCTACTATGGACGGATGCCGTTGACGTAGCATAAAACAAGTACGCCTGGAGACGCATTGTCGATGCGATGGGTCCTTCCGATCCGACTAGGATGAGGGGAAGATGTTATGTTTTGTGTTAGAAAAAAAAGCACAAGTGAAAGCACCTTAACTGTTACAATTTGACCAAAAACTTTTATTTATTTTTATTTAACTCCACAGGAGGCCCCTAGGAAACTTATTCACAAAATTTATCATTCCCCATTACACGTCTATCGGCGTTTTTTTTTATATATATGAATTGTAACGATGGAGAAGGACTAGGCAGTGTAAGGAAGGAGGAGAGGATGAGGCCCTAGTTGACCGCCAGTGCTACAAGGGGGAAAAGAGGGACTCGACGACATCCACGTTGGTCGCCCGTGCTAGGAAAGGGGAGCTAGGGGAGGAGGACTAGACGGTGTTAAGATAGGAAGTGATAAGGGGGAAGGAGAGTGCTGGTGAAAGGGAGACAGTTTAACTCACCTCGAGGCCAGAAGCAGGGTTGACCTCCGGTTCCACCGTGGTTAGCTCAGCTGGTAAAACATCTCATCTCTTATCTCACAGTCGCATGGTCGGCCGCAGCCTTATGGTCGGAAAAGGTAACTAGCTACTCAATGAGAGATGTGCGCTTTCTGGACAGGGTTTATTTAAGGCAAAACATGGGCATGTACATTACATACGGGATTCACAACAAATGGGAGCACCTAATATGATTCCTGATAATCTCTCTCTCTGATAGATCTCCAACCGTACATGTTATTCGAAAGGCATAGCTATTAACAGCACATACGAGTATACGAGAGGGTGAAATATAGTGGCAGCTTAGATGAGTAAATGGCAACGGGTGACGTCGACGGTATGCCCGGGTCCTACGCGGACAGCCTCCGCTGACTCACAGGTAGGTAATGCACTCTATCACTGATTTTATCATTATTATTTTAGAGTTAAACAAAGACTAGGCGTTTACAAGGTGCCGATGTAATGGCGGCAAAGATGTCAGATACTACGCAGGGGCCGCGTGCCCAAGGGACACGTCGTGTCGAGCTTACTGCCTGGATGCCGGGATCGGAGTCTAGATTAAGAGTGCAATGGCAGGCGTTCGCGTGCCCCAAGGCACGCCGAACGTGTCTGACAACTCCGTATCTGGATTAGGAATGCGGATGGCGGTTGCTTTGCGAGCCCACGCCGTGATGGTAGCCGGAAACTATGTCCGCGCGCTTGTCTCATTGGTCGAAAAACAATGATGGCCGGCGGAAACTTACCGGATTCGTTGAAGCGTAACGTTCAACTAGCGGCTAGAGCATTATTTAACCAGCGTCTAGGTGTATTTTACAACGACTAGAATCTCTTAATTGTGTTACATAACAGAATGTTTTACTTTAAATTTATTTGTTGTTGAGTAGCAGGATTCTCCAAGAGAAAACCACCATTTCTCCCTTTTGATTTTTATCGTTCCCACTCCATTGAGTTTATCCTTTCAAATACGGATTTCATTAACATCCTCAGTGATGGCTGTTGTAAAACTGGTTGAGTTACGGCAAGTTTCCGCTTTATTCTGATTCCTTAAAAGCCCCTTTGAGTCTACCGAGGTGCCCCCAACTCCCCCCTCCCCCTAGGATCCCCGAAGGCCCCTTATCGATCTTGTTTTTGTTTGTTTGTGTGGTCATCTTTGGACCCACGAGTATCTAAAGGAATAAAAGGTCCACCCCAGCAGAGCCCCGAATGCCGGGGTAAGGTCGAAATACTCCGAGAGACGACCCTCTCTCGGAGTCTCGGAGGCACCGTTCTTGACACTGTTCCCCAGCTTCATTCAGCCCCGAGCACGGTAGCTCAGACCATAGCTTGGCTATGACAGGTCGTGTTTTCACTCCCTGAATGATGGGTTCTCCACATTCCAACTGAATATGTAAGTTTTATTATATATATAGTATACGTAAAAATTAAAATCGTTATATAAAAGTGAATAAAAAACTATATCATCAGAACACGATGTTCTGTTCGTATCGTTGAAATTTCGACATCTGACGTCGCCGGTAGAGAGGTCTTTGAACATTCTGATTTTTGGTTTGTATGGAAATAATAATTTTTTGTGAAATCTAAAGTTAATTAGTGTAACTTTATGCCTGTTACATAGTTATAATATAAACGTGTGGGGGTGTACGCTGTACGCTTGCCAAACAGTTGTCACAAATATATTTTATTACCCGTTTGTGGCAACTCGAAGGGTTTGTATAGCGACTGTTATCGTGAGATATCTTACATATGGAAAGGTCTTAGATTAAATTTACTGGAACAAATGAGATAAACAAACGAACAAATGATCCAAATTTTTTTACCATTTTCCTGTCTTTTTGTTCCTCAATCCTATGCCATAGTGCATCGCAAAGTCCCTTTTTATATACAATTCGCAAACGCAAAACTATTCTAATCATTACGGTCAGTATTGGAAACCACACGCACCCCTCACCTCAGGGAATTACCAAAACATTTAAATTCACGTCATTGTAAAACAATTAAGAAAAACCTGCCATAGTATGAAGCGGGGAAAACAGATTTTAATTATCACAATTATTATTTCAGTAAATCGGTTTTTGGGGAAAATGCTATAATTTTAAACACCATAAAAACGGATATTGGGTGGGGTAAATATAATTATACAAGTAAGTCATCTCAACGTGGCATAACCACAGTTTAAAAATGACTTTAAATGCCGAAACAGCTGTCACAACAATAAAACAAACTAAAATAATTGCAGAACTTAATAATAACATCAATAAAATTGATTCACTTTAAATTTAAAAAATAATAATTAAATGGAGTTAAACTAATTAAAACCAAAAACAATTGATAAATTAAAGTTTATGAAAAAAATAAAGGACACCTTATTATTTTTTTAATGACTTCTCTGTGTTTTAATATAAATCTTCAAACCCTTTTTTGAAGATATTTAACAAATTAACATTTTCTAAAATATACGTAGGACGGTTAGCATAGGGTCACATTACGGTTTGATTTTGATTAATGTTAGCATTCGTGTAGCTAGCAGCCTATGTACATTTAAAAATACGTAACAAATATTTCTCTTTTTAAAAACATCATGTTATAATACGAGTATATTATCATTATTTCGACTTATTAAATAATTACTTAAACAAAATAACAATAACTTTTTATTATCTTCTTTTTTTATAACAAATAACTAGGTTTTACCTATTGCAATCCTGCAATTGGTTTGTATTGCTAACTCAATCGCGACTGCTTTGTAGGGAGGTACGCACCCGATTTGACCACTCTGAGCCTTACTCTCTTCGAAGGTCGATACGCTTAAGGTGTTTTTTGCCATGCCAACGCGTTCCAGGTTCAATTTTGACAGCGAATCAACCTTATTGTGTTCGAAATCAAAGGGTCTTAAGGTCGATTTTTGCTCGCAGGTACCTTGTCTCAATCTCCGGCCAGACCGTATTACTCCTCATTGTATAGGGAATTAAGTGGGTGTAAGGGCGATTTTCCCTGCATACCCCGCACTGAATTTCAAAAGTTACCGTATTACTATTAGTATGATATCCTCACTGCGATTTCCCGTGCTGAGGATTTCATTTACAAAATATGAAACTACATTGTATTAAACTGATAAAAATAAAATAATTGCAAGGTGAGGTGTTTTAAGTGCAGTTGAGTGGTTTTGGTGTTAGTCTGTATTTGGTGTTATTGTACAATTTTATTTTTTTATAACTTATTGAAGTTTGTAAACCTCATTGTAATATTTTAATCATTGAAAAAAATAATATTAACACATCCCAAATGAACCACGAAACCGAAAAAACAAACAGAAATTAAAAAGATTTCAGTCGCATCTGGGACTCGAACCCAGGACTTCTACCTATCCGGGGTAACCGCTTAACCAACTTAGCTAATGAGACCAGTACAATTTACGCCATTTACATCGATATCATGTTCAAGATTTAATAATATTATCCTCCATTTTTATAAATCTCATATTATTGGCTGGGTTCGAGTCCCAGATGCGACTGAAATCTTTTTAATTTCTGTTGTTTTTTCGGTTTCGTGGTTCATTTGGGATGTGTTAATATTATCTTCTTCAATGATTAAAAAAAGGTGTTAATATATTTTCTATTTCAGATCTACTTACGTAACGTATACAGTGTTTTATTTAATTTTAAAATTTATTATGACTGTTGTGATTTTTGAAGGATAATGAGATTTTGCTGTAGAGTTTAGTACCATATTATAAGAAGTTTTTTTGTCCAAATGCTGTGTTTGTAGTTCCTTGTTGTATGTGTTTTTTGAGTCTGAGATCTAGTGTTTCTAATATGTGTGATTGTTGTCATTTCTTGTTTTTTTTTTCGTATTTATGAATGTAAAGTAGTATTGTTTTAGAGTACAGATGTTTTAGAGTATAATTGTTTTTACTGACATAATGTTAAGTTTGTTGAAGATTTTCTTACAAGGACTTAAAGTATAATTATCATGATGGCTTTGTTCAAATGAGTAAATTAAGAATATTATCATTAGCACTGCCCCATCCGATAATACCATACTCGTATAAATACTTAACCGATTTGGATGATGAGTGTTGTTGGCATTTACAGCATTTGTGATTTGACTTGGAACTAGCAACATTTTTGTGGCCGAAAAACTTCGGAAACCCCTTACGTAAGCAAAAAAACTCTGAAGGTCAAAAATATCTTTTGTATCCCCGCAAATCCGAGTTTACTTTCCAGGAGCTCTTTACAGGGTTTACAAACTTAACTCGGAATCAGAACGCGTTTTTACAAATTAGACTTGCATGTAATGAACTTCTCCAATCGGAACAAGCAAAAGGTTTAACCCTTCTGTGAGGAAACGGGTGATTCATCAAAATAATTGTCAAATAATATTCCAAAACGGGTGATTCATCAAAATAATTGGAATATTACACTGGATTCAGTCTTATGTGCGTAAGCATGTGCCTTCGTAAATTCGACTTTTGTGAAAATGAAATAGAGCAACCGGAACACGAGAAAGGTTTGATTCTACTATGAGTCAGGGTGTGTTTCTTAAAATCCGCCTTTCGAGAAAACGAAGAATTACAGTGGGAACACGAAAATGGTTTAACTCCACTGTGAGTCAGCATGTGATTCATTAAATGCGACTTTCGTGAAAATGGATAATTACAGTCGGAACAAGAGAATGGCTTCACTCCACTGTGAGTCAGGAGATGGCTCTGTAAATGCGACTTCTGAAAAAATGAAGAAGAGCAGTCGGAACACGAGAAACGTTTGATTCCACGATGTGTCAGCATGTGTATCTTTAATTCTGACTTTTGTGAAAATGAAGTGCTGCAGATGGAACATGGTTTCGCTTGATCATGCGTAAGCATGTGTCTCTTTAAAACATGTTTATATGAGAATGAAGTCGTGCAGTCGGAACATGAGAATGGTTTATCTCCACTGTGAGTCAGGTAGTGTCTTTTTAAATACGACTGTTGTAAAAATGAAGAGTTGCAGATGGAACATGCCAAAGGTTTTCCTTCACTCTTAATCAGCCAGTGTTTATTGGCACGAGGATCTTGTAAGATTGGATGAGTGGACGAGGCATTGGTAGGGGATGTTGAATGAACCAAATCACGATCCCTGATATTTTTGGGTGAATTGTTGTCAGGTTCATCGTGTTTTTTACATACATCGGAATAGTGGGTTTCTGAAAAAAAAAAAAGAAAACGTTAACCAACCTCTATTGAGTGATGAATATTTATTCATTTCTGGTAAAGAGCAATTAGTACACATTAAATGGCTGCCGTTGGTTAGCAAAGTGCGCAAAAGTTATGCAACTGTCAAATCAAGGAAGGGTCACTTGTAAGAACGCCGAATCAAATGAAAATTTATAAGAAAGTTCTAAACTAATAGTTAAATTTGTGTGTTGAACATTGTGCTTACCAGCCGTATGACCGATTTTTTCAGTTTTTTTCAAACATTCCTTTTTAATATCCTTGAGATCAATGTCTATCTCCGTGTATGCCATTTCACCTTTGTCTCCTTCTCCATCCCCTGGTTCCACCTTGACAGTGATAGTATCTGGGATAGAAAAAACCAAAAATAAATGATTTGAACAGGTAAGTCAAACTTTTAGAGAAATCACGCCAAAAAGGAAAAAATGTAAGATTCCAATTACTACTATAGTTACTTTAAACGTTTTGCTTACCAGCTATGTGGCCCATCTCTTCTGGGTGTTCCAAACATTCCTTCTTAACATCCTGGAGGTCTATGTCTGTTTCCGTACATGCCATTTCACTTTCGTCTTCTCCGTGAATCACTGGTTCCATCTTGATGGTGATTCTATCTGGGTTAGGAAGATCCATGATACTAATGCTGTGATACTTGGATACTGGTCTCAAATAACAAATAAGTTGGACTGGAACAGAACATTAAAGTTTCCAGAATACTATAGCGTGTTCTTATCATCTAGTTGTGGTTAGTATTGTTCACGCCAGTTACTAATAATGGTTCCACACGACTGGTTTGCCATATACTAAAAAATTCACCGCGTCGAAAGGTTCGACTGAGCAAGTCAAGCCTACCAACTTTATGAAAGAACGACCGGAAGGGTCGAAACGTTCGACGCCATAACTTTTTTAGTATCGGGTAAAAGAGTCGTGTGGAAGGCCTTTAATTGGTAACCCACTCAGAATAAGTCGTTTATTATTATTGGGTACATTTATCTTCACCACGTTCCCTGTTTTGATCTATCTGCCATTATTAATTGAACCGCCAGCATGTAACCTTGAGATTGTCACTCAGAATTCAAATTGGGCGTAACAATAATATCAAAATCGTAACTATTGATACAAGCCATAAGTGCGGGAAACACCGATTTATCCTAATCCATAATACGGTACCCGAAGTCTGTCTACCTGAGGGTAATTTACAAACGCCCGGCTTTAAATCCCGGGAATTTCGCAGTCGCCAGAAGAAGGCAGTTACGGGGATTAACAGCGAACTAATTAAAATACACCGAGCCACAGTTTGGAGTTCACGAAGGAACCCGAAGAATAGTTCGGATGTGATTAAAAAGGGGGACTTTGGCCGAAGCAAAGTCAGTAGTGGACAGAGACGAGTCGGTAGAGACCGTCCGGCTAGTGGTCGTAGTCGAGACTCCCGTCTCCTACAAAGCAAGCAGGCCACTTGCATCCCCAGCCTGAGACGCTGCGGGAAAACTCGGCAGGAACCGCCCAACCCCAACGCCCACCGTTCGAGTGCAGTTGAGTGCCCTTCGCCTCCTGCCTTCCAGCGCCGTGATCCCATCAAGGCACATATCCACCACCGCAGTAATCACCACCGGACAGCAGTCGAGCGCCTCTGGCATCCTGATGATCATCCTCTTGAACCGTCTGAAACCGGTCGTCAAGTGAAAGCCGAAACGCGTGTCCGCCCGGCACCAAAACCTCCCCCTACCGGAAGTACCACCTGCTCTCTGAGGCTTCCAACACCAACATCGAGACGACTGGTAATCTCCCCACTGGACCGTGTGCAGATTACCCGTAAAAACAGTTCGTGTAATTAAGTGACACCCACAATACCTACCAGTTAAGAATGTATTTTAGATTGTGAATAAATAAAATACTTGACACTCAACGAAGTTACCTGTTTCTACTGAACCCCAATGACCCCATCATGTCACTATGTAGAGTAAACAATCAGGTTATATCAACATAGCAATACAAACCTATATTTATATAATAAATTAATTTGCAGTTATACTAAAAGTGATGCATAATATATGAATAGACATATGACATCGAACAGCTACGGCGGCTTTTAACAATCAACCTAAGTGGCTATAGCTACGTCCACACGCCCAACTTCGCAGCCTAACATAACTTGCGCCAATCAGTAAATACATATTAAGGAAACCATTAGCGAGAGGCTTTAAAGCTGTCAAGAGAGTTCAAGACCTCATTGAAATACCTTTTGCTTTCGAAATGTAATTTGGTGTATTTCAGTATGTAAAACAAACGCCCCTCACAGTACACATTATGGATATTACATCACGTTAAATAATCATAAGAAGTTTAACTTTGACGCCATTTGGAGTCAAATGATATGGGAGCATTCCGTCAGTTATCCAAACGTCTGAAACATCACTTTATCTATTTCATATATTAATGCCGCTGGGGAAATAATGGGCATAATGGCCTTCAACTGACTAAATAGTAAGATATCTACTTATTTTAATGAACCGTCAATGCGAGTCGTGAAGCCTTGGCAGTAAACATAAATGTTATAGAAAAACAAACAACTAACCTTACTTAATATAACTAAGTAAATTGTCGTTAGAAATCAGCGGAAATCAGAAAAATCATTACAATAAATTAATATAGAAACAGATTGTATCGTTAACCATAGATAAATGAATTTATAGAAACGGTATTTAAGTTGAGCGAATGCTACACAGATATCGAAAAAGGGTTGATATTGTTATAATATCGTACAAATCAAAATAAAATTATAAATTTGTTAGGTTTGATAAGACGGTGGTTCGTGCAGTTGGTATAATTCTAGGAATAATGTATCTAACATTTTTAAAGAAATAGACGAGTTTCCTTAGTTTGGTCGTTAAGTTTGCAAAACGTGTATTCCATTTAAGAAGATCGTCTATGTGTATACCAAGATATTTTATATTCTCAACTCTATTTATCGAAGGGCAAGTACATGAGTTACAGCTGTGCAGTTTGAGGCTGTGTTGTAGTGGTGATAGCTTATTTGCTATTCTGAAAGGTAAATATATTTTTTTCTGTATTTAGAATTAATATGTGCGCAACAGTTTTATGAGGTCTACGTCTTCTAGGAGAGAGAGAACCCTGGCAGTTTAATAGTCGGATCCACGACAGGCGCTTGTTTTTAATATACGTGGTCTTCTAATGAATTGGCCACGACTCTTCAGGGGAATCTCCTGATATAAGTAGTCTTTCACCTTACCCCTACATGTATGGACACCTTTATACGAGGCCCATATTGAAAGAATCGAAAGCATTCTATGTAAATTCTTTAAGCATATAATTTATAAATTTAATTTACACATTGAAAATAATACCAAATCCTTAAAATTGCATAACTTCATCGCGCTTCGAACGCGACGCTTAATATTTGATCAAATCTTGTTACTTAAAATTGTGAATAATGGCCTGAACTCGCCAGAGCTCATTAACTTTCTAAACATTCACATACCATCAACAACACCAACCCGACAAACCGATTTTTTTCATTTGCCGTCATGCAGATTTTTTTTATGGATTCTTTCGTAATCTTCCAACTAGCTGGGCTTATAGCGATACCTTTTAAAAGTGTTTTGCCTCGTACTTCCCTGCGGTACCTCGTACCACTCGGCGGATGGTTTGTCCCGCGAGTTATTTCACGGTACGCAGAGGGCAGAGACTATCTTACATCGACTAAATCAAACTATCAGGTTATACGAGTATTAAACCCTTGCTGCTCCCCACAAGATTTTTATTTACAGAATTAAAAAAAATATTTCCTATCAAAATTACTAGCAAAATTTCTGTGGTGAAATTTTGCCGACGGATTATAATACAGTTTTTATAACTTTGAATTAATGTACTCACCTACTGAACCCGCAAACGGAAACCTAAGCAGATATCGTACAACAAACCCTTGTTTATTTGGCGTTCAACTGAACACGGGTTTGTAGACAGTTATCGCACAACAAACCCATGTTCATTTCGAGACGGCATATGCGTCTACTGAAGATGCAAACGGAAATACGCGGCCCGACCCGAGACCCGAGACCGTCGCCAGGCCAGGGGTAGGAATGGCGGAGTGTCGGGGAAATATCTGTTAACGGTCAGTAGCGTCACGTCACGAAAAAACATCATTCGGTAGGGTAGAAACGAAGAAGAGAAATGCTTGCGCCTGCACTTCTAAGTTACAACTCCAAGGATTTCGCTTCACCGTGCCCAGTATGACGCCACATCACTATTAAATGAACAGAAACATAAATTCTGCCTAAACTAAAAATTAATAAATAACTCCGATACAAATTGAGTAGTCTAGAATTGAAAACATTTATACGTTCAATATTATAACAAATAAAATCATTATTTAAACTGAATTTCATCAATTCAAAAACATACTGTTAGGATGGGGTGGAAAATCCCCAAGTGGGGTGTACAGTGTTAGGATGGTGGGGAACAGAGGGAAAAGAGGGACTCGACGACATCCACGTTGGTCACCAGAGTTAGGATTGTGGCGTCAGTGTGAAGATTGTGAGGAAAGGGGGGAGAAGAGGGTTAGTGAAAAGAAGGCAGTGCAAACTCACCCTGAGACCAGATTCAGGATTGGACCCTAACTCCAATGCGGTATAGCTCAGCTGGTAAAACATAGCGTTTCTCATCTCAAAGTTAATGGGTCGGCCGCAGCCTTAGAATCGGAGTGGGCACCTAACTACTTAATTGAAGAGAGTGTGTGTTTTCAACTCAGGATTTATTTATAACAAAACCTGGACAGGTAAGTTATATACGGGTTTCACCACAAATCGTGGTTCCTAATCTGTTCTTGACAATCTCTCTCTGAAGGTTCTCCAACCGGACACGTTATTGGAAAAGGCACAAATATTCAGCACATAATAAGGGAAGTTTTAGTACCGGCTTACATGAGTAGCTGGCAATCGGGCGACGCTAACGGCAGGCCGGAGTCCATTCGACCAGCGTCCACGGTTCACAGGTGGATTATACATTCCCACACTGATTTTAACAATTATGAGGAAACAGAGATAATTCCACGTCTGGATTAGGAAATCTAATGGCGTGCGTTCGGTGCCCAAGGCACCAGAACGTGCTTAACAACTCCGTGTCTAGATTAGGAAATGACGCAATCGCTACGTGATCGAGGCACACACGCAGCTGATAGTTCTGTGTCTCAAATCGGAAAGAGTGGTGACTGCTCGCTTCGCGAGCCCACGCCGACCCATGCGGCCGGAAATTGTGTCCGTGTGCTTGTCTCGTTGGTTGAAAAACAATTATGGCCGGCGGAAACATACCGGGTTGGTTGATTATGGTCATGTGATTGTTAGACGTGCTGTTATTAGTTGAAGCATATCGTTTTGCAATCGAGTGGCTAGAAGTAAATCAGTAGTAAGAAGTATTATTCCTTCAACGACTAGAATCTCCTATTCGCTACGTAACAATACCCATATCTTATGCTACACATACTATATTTTGTATAACTCTTACGACTAACTCAACAGTCATTTCTCTTTCTCTTCATTGGCGCGGGAATACTAAAATAAATACATATATGTTATTCTGTAACACCATTTGAAGTTCATTATTGTAACAAAATATTATTCTTTAAAATTTAATAAAACATATTATAGTAATTATATAAATATATACATATATATATATATACAAAGGGTTAAAATATTTTAATAGTCTTCCCAAAGACATTAAAAAAATTATAAACCATTTTTTTTTACATTAATACCGCACAAGAGTCCCAACTGCTCCCAACCGTCTGGAGCCAGTGAGACTATGACATCCCCAATTGGGGAATGTTATGAGGCTGGAGGTATTGGGGAGGGGATGGGGAAAAGGAAGGTAGAGAAATACCTGGCTATTCAGATCTGGTCACCAAACACGGCTGAAAGCCATTTCAAGCAAAGTTTCAATTCTGAATGGTGGTCTTTCACTAGGGCGATACTGAGAGTATCTTCCACTCTGGAACGTGCGCAAATACACTATATATTATATTTTAAATTAATTAATTGTGAAACAGCACAAATTAAATAAATAAAATTTACTTGCGCACGCCGAGATTTGAAACCGCGACCTCCGGATTCGTAGTCGAGAGCCTTACCCCTCGACAATAGAGGCCGTCAAATACCATATTTTTCTCTATTAATGCTGCCTAATTTCGAGTACTATATTAATTATTTACTTAGCCCCTTTCTTTACGTTAACTCCACACAAGAGGCCGGAGAAAAATAGTTTCCTTCAGGGCCTATGCCATCTTTGGAGATGCTGTGTGGGGGAACGTTTTAAGGAAAGGAAGTTATGGAAGAATAGTTGAACAAATGAGAGTGGCAGAAGGGGACAGTTGCGATGGAATATGTTAGGTTAAAAGGTTTGATTTCAATCGCACCCATTTGATAACATAAATAGTTGGAGTAGGAAAACGAAAAGAGCTTTCCTTCAGGATGGGTAAGCATGTGACGTTTTTAAGTTATTTTAAGAGAATATGAAAATTGCAGTCAGTACATAAGAAAGGTTATTTTTAATTATGGGTAAGCATGTGACGTCTTAAATGTCCCTTTTGATAAGATGAATATATACAGTAGGAACAGGAAAAGGGTTTTTCTCCAGTATGGGTAAGCATGTGACGCTTTAACTTTCCCTTTTGAGAAGATGAATAGTTACACTCGTAACATAAAAATGGTTTTTGTCCAGAATGGGAAAGCATGTGAAGTTTTAAACTACTCTTTAAAGAACATAAATAGTCGCAGACGGTACAGGAATAAGGTTTTTCTCCAGTATGGGTAAGCATGTGACTTTTTAAATGTGCATTTTGAGAACAAGAATAGTTGCATTCGGAACATGAAAATGGCTTTTCTCCAGAATGGGTAAGCATGTGAAGTTTTAAACCACCCTTTTGAGAGCATGAATAGTTACAGTCGGAACAGGAATAAGGTTTTTCTCCAGTATGGGTAAGCATGTGACGTTTTAAATGTCCATTTTGAGAACAAGAATAGTTGCAGTAGGAACATGAAAATGGTTTTTCTCCAGTATGGGTGAGCATGTGGAGTTTCAAAGTCCCCTTTTGAGAACATGAATAGTTGCAGTCCGAACAAGAAAACGGCTTTTCTCCAGTATGGGTAAACATGTGAAATTTTAAATTTCCTTTTTGAGAAGAAGAATAGTTGCAGTCGGAACACGAGAAAGATTTTACTCCAGTATGGGTGCGCAAGTGGCGTGCTAATAATGACTTGTGTGAGCACGAGTAGTAACAATGGGAACATGAATAAAGTTTTTCCCCAGGAATCGTCTTCAGGTCCATTATTAAGTCTGAAAAGATGATGGATAAATCTCATAAGTATGTACACAATGAAAAAAGAAAATTATTAAAACGAATTCAAACAAAAATAAATCGATTTTACCTGCAGTCCTTTCAGAGCGCTTTACGCATTCCTTTTTAACATCCGGCAGATTTATGTCAATTTCCGCATAAGGAATTCCCCCTCCATTCCCTTCTCGGGGTCCTGGTTCTAATTTAATGGGAATAACCTCCACATTAATGCTACCTGAAATAACAAAACAACAATACATAATATGCAGAGTATTACATTAAAAATATTATGATACATAATATAAGTATTAAAATAGGTTAAGAATAATATGTATGTATGTAGTATATTAATATAATAATATGTAGTTAAGTTAAGAAAGTGAAATAATTGTGTATTTCTTTTAACTTAATAAATAATAAAAAAATAAAAATAAATGAACACGATGGAATTATGAATGGAAACTTTATAACAATAACATTTATAAAAATAACATGATATATCTCTTGAGAACCTGCAGACAGAATGTCTAGTTCATTAAAGTCAATCGAATAATGAATTATGGAATCAATTAAATACATATTTGTTGGAGCACAAAAATACATGTTACATGCATTATCTAAAATAATATTTGGAGTAGAGAACGTGAGACGATTTATTTTCATGATAAAACATGGTGAGACAACAGCTTAAGGAATTAGGAACTGTTTTCCGGCATAATACGTTATGTGTTCTTAGTTCGACAATTTCCTGTAAATCAATATTTCAAAGGTAAAAACAACCATGGACCACAAGATGAGAAGTAGAACACAAGTACACTTCTATCTGAAACGCCTTTATGATATACGCAATGAGACTTACTAGTTGACTGAACACTCTCGGCATTTTGGAAACATTCCTTCTTTACGTCCGGGAGGTCGATTTCTACATCCGTAAACGGCATTTTGCCCTCGCCATCTTCCTGGGACCCTGGCTCCGTCTTGATGAAAACACTCTCTGGGTTGGGAAGGTCCATGGCACTGCTGTGATAGCGTCCTGCTATGCGATGGTAATTGTTCTTATCTGAAAAAAACACCGGTAACAAAATATTTATTAATTAGTCCCGAGTGAATGGTTATAAAAGAGCTTCAAGTAGATCACGGGAAAAAACTTGAGCCCTTGGTATTTGGGGGCGCTCTAAAGCACCCTTGAGAAGATTCCAAAATACAGTTCGAGAATTCAGAAAAAAAAATTTTTACTCGAACACTTTGGGTGCTCTTTTTGCAACTGTTAATACATGGTGGAATTCCATTGTAATTATTAAATAAAATACACTTTTTAACTTTATTCCACTTTTATTTTTGACCGTAACAGGTTTTAGCCTGTGACGGCTATCTTCAGACTGGTACAATTAATTCTTAAACTATGGTTTATATACAATTTTAGATATCAGGGGTAACAAACCATGATTTTACTTAGATTATATTTTTCAGTATTGTCATAGCATGATTTTACAAAACTTGAATTATATGGTGCTTTTGAAATTATTTATAATATTATTTTGTACATCAACCTGGTTTCAAAAATAATTTTTGAGATGGGTTACAGTTGCTTTTATTGGAAAGATGATTTCATATTATTTATATAATAAAAGATTGGTGAATACTGTTCGATAATGAGTTATATTATGAGGATATGAGGGAAAATCCTAGAATAAACAGATTTCATGTAATGTGGGTTCATATAAAACTATCATATTCCAATTCACTTCTAACTAGTGAGTTGTACAAGGTTACAATGGATTGGGGGTACTATAATTAATTTGGTGTTCTATGTATGTATCCAAACACTCACAGTGATTTACTCGTGACATCATTAATGTAGACATCAAACATAAATTTACAATCCCGAGTAATTCGTAGATCTTTATGGTATTTTCAAATTAAAGATATTAATTGTATATGCATAATTCTTTCGACTTGTATTTCGGGTGAAAGATATAATATAACATGTATCAATATTCAAAAACATATCATTTTGACTTCACCAGTTACTAAGCACATCGATGTCATTTTGGAGCATATCATCATCAGAATCAGTAGAAATTTTACGCAAATTTTTTAGTACATCAGGAAATAAGAGTCACAGCGTAATACAGAGGTAAGATTATTGATGAATATTTTTAGTACATCAGCAAATAAGACAGTCACAGCGTACTACAGAGGGAAGATTATTGATGAATATTTTTAGTACATCAGCAAATAAGACAGTCACAGCGTAATACAGAGGTAAGATTATTGATGAATATTTTTAAAAAGTGGAGGACCGAGATTTGATCCCTGTGGTACGCCTGAAGTTACAACTGTGGCTGATGACTCAAACCCATTAATAAGTACTAGCTAGATGAATTATTTTTGTGTTTAATTCGTAGAACTCCATTTAATTTCCTTAAAAATTGAATGTAAATCAAATTTAATAATGTTATTATTAAGTTCCGCAAGTATTTTTAGTTTTTATTATAGTGACAGCTGTTTCGGCGTTTAAGGACATTTTCAAACTGAAATTTTCATTAATTTTCAAACAGTTTGAAAATGGCCTTAAACGCCGAAACAACTGTCGCAAAAATAAAAACTAAAAATAGTTGCAGAACTTAATAATAACATTATTAAATTTGAATTACATTAAATTTTTAAAGACAGTACTAGCTGAGTTCTGTTTTCCAAATATGATTTGAGCCGTCTAAATAGGTCACCATAAATACCTATCCGGTCAAGTTTCTGTAGTAAAATGAAATGGTTAACATTATCAAATGCCGTTTAAAGATCTGTGTAAATGGCATCTACTTGAGTAAATGCATTACATGCGTAATTATAAAATTCCAACAGGTTAGAACAGATGTTGATTTATACATAGTTGAGGTGTAAAGTGAGAAAATATAGAATAATAAATTATTGATTCAAAGACTCTTGCAAAACATGATTATATGCTCATTGGTCTATACATTGAGTAATCTAAAAGTACGTTGTCTGTTGTATGCTGATGATGCGGTGCTGATTGCTAACAGTATGGAAGATCTACAGTCCCTCGATGTACGAAGTATGTATGAAGAATGAACTAATGATGAATGTAAGTAAGTCTAAAGTCAGTGTTTGAAAGAGAGAGTACGTAAACAATGTGCAATATAGTTGTGTCCATGAGTTTGTATATGTGGGAAGTATGTTTACGAGATGGAAAGACTGAGGAATATTGAAGGAAGGGTGAATGCAGGAAACTCTATTAACGGGGGACTGAACGAGGTTGGCGCTAACAAAAAGCTGTCCAAAGAAGCGAAGCTAGCAGTCTACAATGGAGTGCTGATACCAACCCTGATGTATGACAGTGAGGCATGGAATTGACAGAGGAAGGATGAAAGTAAACTGAATGCCGTAGAAATGAGATTTCTGAGGCGAATGTGTGGTAAAACCATGTATGATCGTGTGAAAAATATTGAGATTCGTAAAGAATGCGAGGGTGATGTAAGCGTAATGAGTACGATTAAGAAAGGGAGGCTTAGATGGTTTGGGTATCTAGAGCGAATGAACGAAGAAAGGAGTGTACGAAGAATATATGACGCACATGTGAATGTGAACGCCCGAGGAAGACATGGCATGATCGAGTGAATCAAATACTTGAGACGGGCCATGTCGGAATAATAGGAGAAAATGTATGAGATGATGTATGAATGTGAATGAAGCAAGAAGTGTAAGCCAAGATCGCGTTGTTTGGCGGTCCGTCCTCTCTGCCTACCCCTGCGGGGAAACGGCGTGATGGTTAGTTAGTTAGTTAGTTAGTTATAGTTTTTCACCAGACTGATCACATGATTTATGCACTGGTACTACATGTGCATTTTTCCATAAACCTGGAAATATAATAAAAATTGGCGGAATCAACATGTCAGAACAACATCTTACAAAAAAGGAGGTATTTTATTTGGTCTTGTTCCTTTACATGTGTCGATTTTTCTAAACAAAATTTAATGGTGTCCATGCTAATATTGATTTGGCCAAGATTAAAGTGATTCTTTTGAGTAATATTCCGCTCGGCAGAAGATAACAAGGGATCAGATTGAGTATAAACTGATGTAAAATATTTAGAGAAAAGATTGGCAATCTGTTGTATATTATCTGCAGTTATAGAATCCAGATGCGTTAATTTAGGGATAAAATTGATAGAACGCAATGATTTTGAGTATGCCCAAAAAGGCTTTACATTATTGGTCATTTCTAGTTCAACAGAGTTAATGTAGGATAAGTTGTGTCTGACGTTTTCGCCTCTCCGAACAACTATGATATGGCCACAATTTTTGACGCAGCCACTGGCTAAAAAACTATGTTTATTTGTAAGAGAGTTGGGTTATACGGAAAATAAAAATTATATCGCTGTTTGCAAATGACCCGACTCCCTCTCTTTGTTCAATGTATACTGCACGGTCTGTGGGAAATGTGTGCTCACCGACCGCTTGAAATGTGGAATGGCTGAATAAAAACATTAGAGCGGGACAGCGGTGCGAGAGAGACGGGAGTTTTGTTTCGTAGGATATGCGGAGATCGCGGTAGTTCTGCGAGTCCCGATATTCCAAGCGTCGCGTAGGCCATGTTAAATACCCTGCAAAAACTGGACCCAGACCAAGCATCGTCACACGGGCCGTGCTCTACCCATAATTCTGCATAAATTGGGGTTTTGTGCAGAATTATATTTGTGCATGTTGCAAATCTTCAAAAGTCGAAAATAGGATTTTGTCGGACGTGTCTTTCCCCCCTTTGTAAGGAATCGAAACTGGTTATGCTTTCTCCCCTACCAGCCCTCTCCACAGATCGGGATCAGCTGCCACTACAGTTCGTCTGTGTGCCATACGTCTGGTACAATAAGTAGCAGTCTTTTTGCATTTTTTAAAAATCTTTATCTCGGGATTGCAAACTCAGCACAGTCTAGTGTTTTTTTTTTTTAAATATTTAGTAAACCGCAGTCTTACCAGTCTCACATTTATTAAAGAAGTTAACAATATTGATTATTTATAAAACACGATTGTTGACAGCTATTATTGACATTGAGTTTAAATGTAAGAGAAAGAATGTCGTAATAATGAAATTTACAAAGAGGGATAGGGTTAACTCAGTCTCTCAAGGTCAAGATTAAATGAACTAACTAATCGCCAGGTTTTAACGAGTTACAGCGGACGTAAATCAACAGTGAACAAACTAATGTACTCTGGTCTGTCACGTACACGCATGGTTGGTGTTGGGTAGTTCAGTGTGTTATATCTCGAATGATACAAAAAAATAATCAATAACGCGTTAAGCGATATATTCTTACACGAAAAAAAAACGAATTAAGGAGCTTGGGTGTACTATCTCAATATAAAAAGAACATACTTACGTACAAGGCGAAGCGCTGCGGTCAATTCGAAAATGTTGAAGAAACGTCACTAGAAAACTAGACGCGCTAGAATTAGAAAAAAAACATTACTATGACAAAGTGACGGTTATTGGAATGATCTCAAATCATATAAATTTAACACAATTAATGTGTAGTTTATACAAAATATTCTTCCAAAAGGCGGAACAACGCTGCGTGGAAACGTTTGGAATGATGCTAGATACAGAATATTGACATATCCATAGAAAACGAAAAATTAAAGAAAATAATCACAAAAGTAAGCATGGACAGTTGCTTTTTTATCGGCATAATTACCGCTCAAAAGTCCTAACTGTTCAGAGCCAGTGGTACTATGGCATCCCAAATCAGGGTATGTTACGGGTCTGAAAGAATTTGGGAATATAAGTGGAATGTTTGCTATTTGTACTTCGTAAGGAATTTCGTATTGTCCGTTGTCTATGGATCCATTCTCTACATTCACCAGTGGTATATCTCTGCTCCATGCTAAATTGCTTCCTAAACTTGCCACTCGGTAATTGTCGTTCCCTTTTTTGAAGTAGTATTTTGCATAAACTACACTACAATTGTGGTAAATTTGTACAGTTTAATATCATTTCAAAACTCTTCACCTTGAAATAGCAATGTTTTTTAAAATTCAAGCTTTTCTACTTTTCTAGTGACGTTTCTTCAGCACTTTGAAATTGACTGCCGCTCTTCGCTTTGTACATACGTAGTTTCTTTTTTTATTGACTAAATAACACCTAAGCTTCTTAATTGGTGCTTTTTTCGTGTAATAATATATCGCTCAACGCATTATTGATATTTTTTTCTAGGATTGAGGAAAGTTTATTAGATAATAATATTTTTTTTATTTAATTTTATCTTGTTTAGGGCTAGCAGATTCTTCAATAGTGACCAACTGCTAATCCTATACAAATCTCAAGTACTTTCAACAGTTGAATTTGGAAGTCACAAATACTTGATTAGCCTGCTTGATTCTATGCTAAGGAGGGCGGTTTATCTGATGGAGAATCCGTTGTTAACAGATCGACTGCCATCTCTGCTGCACAGACGCAATATAGGTATGGTGGGTCTGTTTTGCAGATATTTAAATGGAGCCTGCTCGATCCTGCTGTTGATCCCCCCCGCGCCGGTTCACGTGCGTGAAACTCGACGGACACGAGCGGAACATTCACAGTTAATGTTGGCTCATAAGAACGGTACGTTTTTGTATAAATCGGCTCGTATGTAGAACGACCTACCGGCATCTGTCTTTCTTCCTACACTTAATCCGAGCCTCTTCAAAGTCCGCATTAACAAATCCCTTCCTACAGCCCCCTCCTTAACGCGCCTCACAACGTTGTCCAAACGGGTAGCGATATAATTCCCCTGTATGTGCTCTGTACGTACAAGAGCGCTCTTAATACATATGAGAAAGACATGACGTCCAGGGCAGCCCCAGACACAGGTAGGCGAGGAGAGGCTGAACCTACTATGGACGGATTCCGTTAATGTAGCACAGGACAGGGACCCCCAAAGGCGCCTTGTCGATACGATGGGTCCCTAACCCAAGTAGGACAAGGGTAAGAAGATGTATGTACATATCCGTGTGAGAAATTGTATGTACCTACTAAATATTTGTAAGATAAAAAGACTTACAAGTTTTCAAGTAAAATAAAAACAATAATGGTGGTGTACACAAAGGAGTTCCTATTAATTTTGTTAATTAATATTTGTTACAGGTCTGTTTTATTTTGAGCTGAGAACAATTTCCATCACATAATAGGTCGCTATCACAGCAGTGCTATGGATCTTACCAACCCAGAAAGTGTTTCCATCGAGACGGAACCAGGGTCCCGGGAAGAAGGCGTGGGTGAAATGCCGTATACGGATATAGAAGTCGGCCTCCCGGATGTAAAGAAGGGATGTTTGCAGTATGCCGAGAGTGTTCATCCAACTAGTAAGTTGCATTGCGTATGTCACAAAGGTGTTTCAGATGGCCGCAGTCAGGACAGCTGCTTGTTTTCTACTTCTCTTGTCGTCCATCGGAGTTTTTGATTTAACCATTAAAATAAAAGTATTAAGTACACTCTAACAATATAGAATGGATTCAGCACAAATTTACTTAGGTATGTAAATATTAAACTTGATAAGACGGTGGTTAGTGCAGTGGGTATAATTCTAGGAATAACGCAAAAAGGTTAGGAACTGAAAAGCAATCTTAGGTAGTTACAAGTAATTTATTTTTGATATTCGTGGGGTTAGTCTTAAAACTAGAGTTAATCTTAATTAGGCACAAAATTTCAATTAAACTAGATAGGCAATTATTTAAATCTACTTGTAAAGTCTTTGTACTTAAAATGAACTAATTACTTCGTTAAATCTACATAAAAGGTTGTATTCTTAAAATTAGAGGTTCACTGGCTTAATTGTACGAAAAAGTTGTTTCTTAAAGTTAGAGATTCACTTGGCTGACAGGGTGGAAGAATTATCATGGGAGTCAGAGGCACTTCCCTTTACAGATGGCTGTCCAGGGTCCAGTGGCTGCTGTGTATGTAGAGTCCTCGCGTTCGCACTAGGTATTCAAGTACCTCCGGATCGGGAGTAGGTACAACGCGGCGATAATCAGAGGCCTGGGGGGTCTCCGGGATTTGATCTCCGAAGGGCGAAGATAGAACTTCCTTCTCGGATGGAAGCGTAACACTCACTCGCGGAACAGAGCCTGGGCGACTCTGCCGTAGATCTCCGAAGGGCGGAGATAGGACTTCCTTCTCGGATGGAAGCGTAAAATTCACTCGTCGTCAGAGGACCTGGGCGGCCTCTCCGAGGAGCGAGAATAGGAACCTTCCTGCGCGGAAGACTGAACCTGACTCTCTGTGCTTCCTGCGCGGAAGACTGGACCCGACTGTTTCCTACGGTCATTATCAATTTTGTCGGTGCGACTGTGTGTGTCTAGCCGCCAGGGTCGGTTTTATGACCCTATTGGCAGTCTCTCCGAAGGGCGGCTCATTTCCTTTGAAGTCTTTATTACTGTCTAATAAAGTCTCAAAGGATTTGCCGACTTTCTAAAATAGTAATTAAGGTTGGATTACTTTACGATGTAGTACTTTACAATAGGTCCGCTAGCCTTTGTGCTAATTCATTTTATTGCCGGTCTCGTCTGGGAATTTTTATTACCTGAAATGCACATTTTAGACTAAGTATGTCGGTGAATTTGGTCATTCTTCTAGGTATTACAAAAGGATATATCAAACTCAAAATTACAATTAAAAATAATAATTATGTGAGTTCTATTAATCGATTGCATCTGATTACTCTGTCTAACAGAAGAATTACGTCAGACCTATTTGTACTCGTATTATGTAGAATCATTAACAACTAATTGACAGCCCTGCCATCCTCGCCACTATTAAATTAAATGTACCGACGAGGAATTCAAGACAAACTGTAACATTTTTCTACAACACTTACACAACCAACTGTTAGTCTCATTCATCAACCAATAGGATGCGTGATCTGGGCAACAGGTTTGGAGGTGTTGTTGATGTATTTTATGATTCCATTTATACAGTAAAGCGTCATCTATACCAGCATCCGTACAATATGTAGTATTGTAGCTTGGATAATGTAGCGATAATGATTTGTGTTATATTACTGTTTCGGTTTTCTATTTATGTCTCTGTTAAACGTTTGAAAAATATTGTTCATTACTTTATGGTTTAGAATCTCTATGTACTTGTAATTTTCGATAACTCTTTATATTATGTTCTAAAGTCCATGTTAAATCTCAGATGGGCGAATAATCAAATAAATAATATGCTTTTCAGGAAAGTGTCGAACTAAGAACACATAACTAATTATTCCGGCAAACAGTTCGTAATTCCTCAAGCTGTTACCTTACCGTGTTTAATCACTAAAAATTAAATGTCCCATGTCTATAAAAAGTCTTTTGCATTGAAAGATAATGAATGTAGCGTGTGTTTATGTCACTCGAAAGGGTATATTTAATTGATTCTCTAATTCATTAGAAACTTTGTCTGAAGGTTCTCAACTTCAGAATTCTGTTGTTAAGGCAGACATTTGACGGCCTCCATGGTCGAGGGGTAAGGCTCTCGACTACGAATCCGAAGGTCGCGGGTTCAAATCCCGGCGTGCGCAAGTAATTTTATTTAATTAATTTGTGTTGTTTCACAATTAATTCATTTAAAAATAATATAGAGTATATTTGCGCACGTTCCAGAGTGGAAGATACTCTCAGTATCGCCCTGGTGAAAGACCACCATTCAGAATTGAAACGTTGCTTGAAATGGCTTTTAGCCGTGTTTGGTGACCAGATCTGAATAGCCAGGTATTTCCCCTATTCATCACCTTCCTCTCCCCCTTCTCCTTCCCCTCCCCAGTACCTTCAGCCTCACAACATTCCCCAATTGGGAACGCCATAGTCTCACTGGCTCCAGACGGTTGGGAGCAGTTTGGGACTCTTGTGAGGTATTCATGTAAAAAAAAAAAAAAAAAAAGACATCTCATGCAATTTTTTTTATGAATGGAAGTCATTATTAGTAATAATTTTTATTTTATTTCTTATACATTACAAATATATAATACATTTTGTGTATGAGAAATTACATATATCTACTGAATATTTGTAAGACAAAAAGATTAAGAAAAATTTACAAAAACAAAAAAATATATTCAGGCAGTGGTGAAGATCGCGTCAATGACGAAAGATTTTTTCAAGAATCGATAGGATTTCGCTTTTGAATCTCTCCTCACTGACGCAAAATATGTCGATATCCTGTGAAATTTAATTCAGGTGCAATATACTCCTCCCCACCGGCAGAACCATTGGCGGGTTGGTCCTACAGGCAGGAAGATAGAATAATCTATGACGACGCTGTCTTAGACAGTCATTAGGAACATACAGATTTATGCGCTCCAAAATGGCTGAATTCTCTATATAGCCTCGCGATAGTCTAAAAAAATTGGTAGCGACATACCCCTCTCTTCCGAGCTGCAGGGAGTGAAATCCGAGCATGCCCGGGAGAAAGTTAGTTGGATAATGCCATGGATAGTGCCGCACTCCCTCATGTAGAGAAATCTCAAAAACTTTATCTGAACCCTCTACAACACGCGAGCGCCCCACCTCGTGAGGATTCCAAATAGCCGACCCACTCCCCAGCCTACTACGAAATAAAGATTACAATGTGTCTCCATTACTAATGCCCCCTTTCTTCGTGATATCTTGAACAATAACTGTTTTATTTTGATGTTTGTAGTGAAACGTGTTTAAATTCGTTTCTTCCTAGTTTATTTATTGATACGGAGACAGTTTGAGTGAGAACTCACTCATTGTGCTATCCCCCTTTCACCCTATTCCTGTGACAGTAACCCGCTCCCTTTGATGTTGTTCAGGAAGGTTGTCATTGGATATTCGGCTATGTCTCTTGGTTCCACAATATGTCTTCCCAGGTAGCTGAGCCTTCTTCCCATCAAGATAGGACATTGACACCATAGGTGAATTGGAGTCTCTCATTTCCGTTGGTGTTTTCCACTCCCAACAGCTGCATGTGTTCCCTAAGGTGGCAGTGTTCCTCAATTCCCTCACTGACTTTCTGTCCATTTTAAATAGTTGCCTAGTTCGTCTGGGGTTAAGTCCGTTTATGGCAACTTTGGATTGTCTCATTCCTTCCAGTGCTGGGATTTAACCCATCTTTCAATATGTAATTTGGTGTGGCAAGCTACCACTACGGCAGGCTCGGATCCCTCAAGCGGTGCTTCCACCCCTTTTCTTGCTAGTCCATCAGCCCGCTCGTTGCCTTCGATACCATTATGGCCTGGTACCCAGATTAGTGTTATTTTATTAATGGTAAGCAAGTTCTCCAAGAATGTCCAGCATTCCATCACCAGTCTGGAATCAGAGCATATGCTTATGTGTTTGTTTCTGTACCTGATATGTACATTCTCCTGTGCTCGGGCTAGGATGGCTTTCATCTCAGCTTAAAACACAGTGCAGTGTATTCCTTGAGGTATACTGAGTTCCCTCTTGGATCCCTGCAAACAGACTCCATTCCAGCTATCGGACTAATTACCCTTAGTCTTGCTGTAGTGCTGGAGATTCGTTCCCGCCAAGGCTAAGCTTCTGCACGCAGCTTGTCAGCAGTAGCTTAGTTAAACAACGTTATTTAATCCAGCAACAACACATAATCGTAAATATAGCACCAATGACCCTAATTTCAAAGTAATGCTCTGCATATTATTAATTGCTGCTTTGTTATTCCAGGTACCATTAATGTCCAGGTTGTTCCCATCAAAGGAGAACCAGAACCCCGAAAAGAAGATGTAAGAGGAATGCCTTACACGGAAATAAACATAGACCTGCCGGATATTAAAAAGGAATGTTTAGAGCACTCTGAAAGTATTGCCCGGACTGCAGGTAAAATTGATTTCTGTTTGTATGATTTCTTTTTAATAATATAGTTTTCGTTAAATACCGACTTACTGAGCTTTATCCACCATTTTTTCAGGCTTAATAACGGACCTGAAGACGCATTCTGGGGAAAAACTTTATTTATGTTCCTATTGTTACTACTCCTGCTCGTGTAAGTTAGTATTAGCACGGCACTTGCGCAACCATGCTGAAGTAAAACCTTTCTCGTGTTTCGACTGCACCTATTCTTGTTCTCAAAAGGGACAGTTAAAAAGTCACATGCTTACCCATACTGGGGAAAAACCTTATTCCTTTTCCCACTGCAACTATTCATGTTCTCTAAAGGACAGTTTTCAACGGCACGTGCATACCCATTCTGGAGAAAAACCATTTTCATGTTCCGACTGCAACTATTCTTCTTTTCGTAAGACTGACTTAAAACGTCACATGCTCACCCATACTGGAGAAAAACCATTTTCATGTTCCAAATGCACATATTTATGTTCTCAAAAGTTTAGTTTAAATCTTCACATGCTTTCCCATTCTGGAGAAAAACCATTTTCATGTCCTGATTGCAAATATTCATCTATTCAAAGGGGAAAATTGAAACGTCACATGATTTCTCACACCGGGGAAAAGTCTTTTTCTTGTTCTGGCTGCAACTATTCTTCTTTTCGAAAGGAGACCTTAAAAATTCACTTGCTCACCCATACTGTAGAAAAACCTTATTCCTGTTCTCACTGCAACTATTCATGTTCTCTAAGGCGTAGTTTAAAACTACACATGCTTACCCATACTCGCGAAAAACCGTTTTCATGTACCAAATGCACACATTCATGTTCTCAAAAGAGATATTTAAAACGTCACATGCTTACCCATTGTTGAAAATAACCTTTCTTTTGTTTCGAATGCAAATATTCACGTTCTTTTAAAATAGCTTGAAAACTTTACATGCTTACCCATACTGGAGGAAAACCTTTTTCATGTTTTTACTGTAGTTTCATATTCTTAAAAGAATTTTTGTAACGTCACATACTGAATCATAGTAAAAAAAAAACACCATTTATGCCATGCTATTGAAGTCAACCCCTTTAACATACCATCTTCCATCGCAACCGTCCCCTTCTCCCCTCTCGTTTGTTCAACACCGGTCCCGTGCGTCTCAGTACCTCCTACATTCCGTCTAAGATCGCGAAAGGGATAAATACGACACCCACACAACCACAAATTCATTTTACAAGTGTCAAATCGGTCATTGACCCACAACGTAATTTTATTTTCTTTGGTGGTTTACTTTTATCGTCAAAATGACGAGTCAAATACGACACATACGATATTATGTTTGACTGATAAATGAATTCTGAAATAGGTGGAAGTCAATCAAAACAGAGCTATGAGATGCGTCCTAAGAAAAGTCTCCCAATGAAAAGAGACATCCATATAATATGTTTATTATAAATAAAATGAAAACCTAAATATTGATTAATTGTTTTATTTTCATGTTTCCTTTATTTTCTTTCAAATGTTACAGAGTTTTTGTACATTAAAGTCACGTTGAACTGATTGATAGTGTGTCAACGAGTTCTTAGAATAGTCCGTATTTTAGATTTAAGAGAGGTTCCTATTATAATAAAAAAATAAAATAAAAGACGTTTCAAAAAACAAGGAAAGTAAAAAAAACGAAAAAGGGCTACAAAAATACGGAATAAAATCAGAGAAACCAAAACAAAAAAATTTCAAATAACCATTTTTTCAGCATATTTCTTCTGAAAATTAATTGACATTTTTCTACTGAATAACGGTCCAATTTTTTATTTATTTATTAATAATGACATTCAAACTTAAATACCAATACACATTTTTTTTTTCAATGTTTCAATTTTTCAAACCCGCCAAAACGCTCCAAATCTATGGCCGCTCGGTTTTGCTCAGTTTTGAGGTTAGAATTTCAAATATCAAAAAAGGATGAGCTTTACCGTACATAATTTAAAACTCTATTCACGGTAAGCCATAACTGAACACAAATAATAAATTTATTTACCTTTTTAGAAACTTTAAGAATAATAATATACTCATAATAATAATATCCGTCATGATAATTGGTTTGCTCAACGACTATTCGTTTTTGTTTCATTCGTAGTTTTTTTTTTAATTTTGTTTATATTGAGCAACAATTATAGACCTTAAAGTCACCCAAATTAAGTTTAAATTTCGCCAAAACTAAAAAAACACAAAACAAAATGTTCATACTAATCCAAAAACAAAATGCGCACGTGACGTCAGATGTTCCAAATGCAATGGTATCAACATAACAAAGCGTTTTTATGAAATGATTTTTTGTGCACTTTTAAATAACGATTTTTATTTTCTATGTATAATAAAAGTTATATATTTAGAATTGGCGTTTGCTGATCTATATGAATATAAATTTTTAAAGCTCTTATATTTCCACTGGAGTTCCTTATTAGGTATCATGTTGTATGTTTTGGGACATCGTATTCTAAGGTTCTTATACCGTATGTGTCTAGATATCTGGGAATTACAAATCCATCGTTTGCAGTTAGTCTGGTATTATGAGCATGTGCCACTATCTCATGTCATACTATTATATTAAAATTGAGGTGTGCTGACTCACATTTTGAATCCACTATAAGAGCAGGTAATAAAAAAATCAGAAATATTACAAACTTATGAGAAATGGAAATCAATTCATAAAACCTAATTTTAAAACAATTCAAATGCAAAACCATTATATTTATCAAATCATAAAAAATTAATCAAAAAACAATAACCTCCCCATTGAAATGCGCTGTATTAATGATCAATCAGAACAAATAAATTAAATTATACTCTTCATTATACTTCATACAAAACATTTTATAAATAGAAGCAAATTAAATATTATGTAACTAAAAAATTAAGAATCGTGACTCCCTTATCAGATCCAAGAACTCCTCTTTTCTGATAAGGTATACACGACCAAGAATACCCTCTAATTAAATATTTTGTAACTAACAAATTAAGAATCGTGACTCCCTTTTCAGATCCAAGAACTCTTATTTTTTGATAAAGTATACACGACCAAGAATACCCTCTAATTTAATATTTTGTAACTAACAAATTAAGAATCGTGACTCCCTCATCACAGGTCACTCCAGATTAACACGATAATTTACAAAGTTTTAGCTTGGGAAGATATGATTTTGCACGCACAGGACCTAATATTAGAAAACACTGCACATTGCATGATATTGCAGTTACTGTTTAATTCCTATTTTTTATTGATATTATATTTATTAGAAGGTTATTGGCAAAAGAAGGGCGGGTATTTATTTGAAACATTATTTTATTTGAGATTTTCGATATAATTATTTACAGTTACAAATATTTATACTTATTTACAATAAAAAGTTTCAATTACTTTTTGTTAATTACTTTAGATAGTTACTAACGGCTAGCTTTGCTGTGTTAATTAGGTATGCAACTGAACCATTCATCGATATGACCTACCGAAGGGATGAGTTTTGCTCTGAATTCTGTCGAGTCTTTAATCAATCTTAGATCGTACGGCAGTTTATTCCGGGCTTCAGGGCCTGACACGTTGACAGCACGCTCACCAAACTTAGTATCTGGTGTGCACTTTGGTTCCTGCAACCTCCCGATATCTGATTACGCTGCTGACCTAAGAGTTGACTGTCGGGAATTGGAATTTTCAGGAATACATAGTCCCGATAGGTAAGCCGGAGCCATCCCGTTAATTGATTTAAATACCATCCAGCAGAGCTTGAACTGGATTCTTTCAGGGAATTTGAGCCAGTGAAGATTTTTGAGATGCCGAAGCGTTAAAAACGGATTTTAATTCGTTAATTTGATAGTTGGGGAGACTTGTAAATATAGCAACGTACGAATTAACTAGCATTTTAGTCGCCTCTGTTGGCAGGTTTCTCCGCCCTGCTTTAATTTGCCTTAATTGGAAGAACCCTGTGCTTACAGTTCTGTTCACTTGAGTTTTAAAGGACAAATCAGCGTCCAGATTGACTCCAAGTAATTTAATACCTGTCTTTAAAATAGTTATTGGGGACAAGTCAATCTTATGTATTATTAAATAGTTATTGGGGACAAGTCAATCTTATGTATTATTAAATAGTTATTGGGGACAAGTCAATCTTATGTATTATTAAATAGTTGTTGGGGACAAGACAATCTTATGTATTATTAAATAGTTATTGGGGACAAGTCAATCTTATGTATTATTAAATAGTTGTTGGGGACAAAACAATCTTATGTATTATTAAATAGTTATTGGGGACAAGTCAATCTTATGTATTATTACTTTCACTCGAAACAAATGTCAAATGATTATGCATAATAATTTGACATTTGAAAGTAGTCACTATTGAGAGAAAATGAGAAATTACTCTTGATTCTAAATGTATGTTTGATGTACCTACGCATTAAATGTTAAACACAAATCATTGAAAATGCTAGGATTCATACAAAGTAAATTAAAGCCATTCAAAATCCCCCAATCCAGTGTTACCTTGTGCAAGTCATTAGTCGTTATTACATTGGAATATGGGAAGGAGAATTATCTTTTTATTTTTTATTGTATTATATTAATTACATACAATGGGAACTTGTACCCGCTAAGCCACTGCAAGTAGCTTGTCAGCAGGAGTTTAGTTCAACAATATTATATAATACAACAATGAATAACAATCATCATACAAATGTAGCGCAATAATAAAACAATATAGGTGCATGCATGCTGTGAGCAATGTACACTAGTTGGAAGAAATATGAAAACAGTATAACAGTTTTGTTATAGAGATACTAGACTACAATTACATAATATTGATTTAAAAAATGTTATAAAAATATCAGCAACCATTAAACAAATTGAGAAATACAACAAAAAACAGTAGTACAGTTTTGTTACAGTGAGGATAGACTTAATATAATAGTAACACTTAAATAATTGTAAAGATACCCGCAGCTATCAAGGAGATATGCAATCAAGGACACCGTCATATTTGTTCAATAGACAATGTAAGAAAGAACAAAATACAGCAGATATCAAGCAGCTACCATCAACACACAAGGTAAATTTCCAAAAGCCGACACTTTAACATCAGTGAGAATTTCTTGATAGAGCAATTGTTTTTAAATTAGTATGGCATCTTGTTAATTATAAATGGTGCGATGTATTCAAGGGTTCGTTGACCATGTTTATTTTGAAGCCACATTACATGAAATATGCAAAAACTATTGAGTCTGAAAAAAAAACAATAACTATTATCCTTCATATGTTAATTAAATACCTTACTCTAATCTTATGAAGAAAGACTTCAATTCAAAAGTTTCTCACTTTGAAAAAAAATACGACAATCTTCTGACTTAATATGTTTATTCAAATTTATTCACAACACGCTCTAAACCACTCCTTGTCTTGGCAGCATTCAATGTTGACATGTGCACCACTCTTGACCCTGGTGCCCGGGGTGAAAGGAACAGGTCAATGGGACGGTTTTAACATTAGTTTATGCGTACTTTCTTAATAAAATTTTCTTTAAAAAATCAGAAAAGTTTTATATAGCTATAAATACAACTTGTTTTTTAGTCCCTAGTTACTTTCACCCCTTGTTTCCCCTACATATAATATCTAAGAACCCAAAAAATAAATATATGTGATATATTCTTACAAAAAACAAGGTACATCTTCTTCCCCTTTTCCTAACTCAGGTTGGGGACCCATCGAATCGAGAAGGTGCCTCCAAGCGTCCCTGTCCCACGCTACGTTAGCCGCCTCCATGGACGTATTTCCTCTGAAATAGCACTCAGACTGTATACGCAGCTCACAAACACATTAACAAACTACAAACCCTGCAAAACAAAACCATTCGATTAGCATTGAATGCGCCTAAGTGGATCAGGGTTAACACTCTACACAAAGACACAAACATTCCTCTGATAAAGGATCTTATAACACATTCTGAAAAGTTTAATGCCGGTCTAGCCGGTCATGGAAATACAGTGAGAATGAAATATTTAAATACAAGAAACCTAAATCAATCCTCCGGAAGGAGTAAAATCCTGCTCTTAAAGTTGCAGTATAGTTATTAACTTTCAAGTTCTCCACTCGCCACCAACAAAAATATAATCATTTTTAATTATGCTAGTCAGAAATCTTTTAGTTTGGGAACTCTGTATACCAATCAAATCAAAACAGCCAAATTCTGTCTTCTGGCATTCTCAATACATGCTCAAGCCACCTCCGTTACGACTTTCGTATCTTTTTTTTAACTGCTTTCAAAAATGTATTTTTGGAAAACGCTCAAAAAAGGCGAATCAATTTGAAATTGAATTTCAATTGGTAATATTTGTAAATATGACATACTACTATATTGTCTAGACCCCCGAATGGAAAGTATAATATTCTAAATCCAGGTAAACAACTTCAGATAGCTCTAAGATGGATTCAAATCTATCGACGCCGAGGGTGCCAGATACTGAACAGCAGTTTTAAAAATTATTTTGTTTTCAATTTATTTTAATAACTTATTAAACCCATTGTAATATTTAATCATTGATTAAAATAGTTATTGAGGAATATTAACCAATTATAAACGAAATGCAAAATCGAAAAAACCACAGAAAACATCAATCGTTGATATAAAGTTTCAATAAGTTATTTAAATAAATTGAATATTCTTTCTAGACTTGTAGAGCAGTCAATACGAGTATATGTCCCATATAAACAAAAATCGGATAGGTATATCCGAGACACTATCTAGATTGAAATTGTATTCGGGTAGAAATCATCATAAAGATAGCAGCCAATAATATGGAATTAATGGAGGATAATATTGACAAGTCTTGAAGTTTGAGTATTGGTATCGATGAAGATGGCGTAAAGTGAGCTGGCCTCATTAACACAGTCGGTAAAGTGGTTGTCCCGGTAAGACAGAGGTCATAGGTTCGTTTCCCAGATCCGACCGATATCTTTTTATTTTTTGTGTTTTTTTTTTCGGTTTCGTGTTTTATTTAGCAATGGTTAATATTACCTTCTTCAAATATTAAATATTATAATGTATTATGTCTGAATGCATTCCCCAATCTACGACTTTTCTCGAAACTGTTTTTAATCGGAAAATAAATAAATTTAAAATGCTGTTCACTTACAATGCGGCCCTGGTATCCACGTGCCCTGACCCGCCCGCCCCGCCGACCTGTGTTCCCTTCACCTATCGTTTACGACCTAAACGATAGGTGAAGGGAACACAGGTCGATCGAAACACGCCAGCCTCGATGTGACCCGATCATATCGGTGCTGGCGTCTTTGTAGGTTGCAAAATGGCAATAACGATTCTGTTCAATCCTAGTTATATGTTATTACTTGTCTATCGGTGGCGTGCATTGCTCTATGACCAAAGGTAGGCTGTGCGTAGTTTTTCAAGTTTGGGAATGAATTGTGTACCAGTAATTTGCCAGTACATTATCATCTTCCGATGATTGATGTGACGAGGTAAATAAATTATCGCACAAGTTCCAGAAAATTCATGAAAATCTCGTTTTGATCAGAAATTTGACTCATTATTCTATTTTGTGTTAATTTATTATTATGGTTCGTTTTTCCCAGGGTGAGCACAGTTTTTCAGGAGATAAAAACACCTGAAATAGGGGCTTTAAATGTTGTTTCTTTTGTTTATTGCAGAGAAACGCAATTAACTCTTATCTGACCCAAGTGTGAAAAACCATTATATGTATCATACAGTTTGCGGGCGCAAAATAAAATTCAATACATTTATATACACTTTTAAGTGTTATACCACATTTAAATAATGTTTAGAATACTTGCGGTACGTTTCGGAGTGGTAGATACTCTCAGTATCGCCCTGGTGAAAGTCCACCATTCAGAAACGAAACGTTGTTCGTAATGGCAATAGACGTATTTAGTGAACACATCTGGCTCTTCCCTATCTCCTTCCCTCCCCTACTGCCCCCCAGCTTTACAACAATTAAATTAAATTGTCGTGGTCCCACCGGCTCCGGACAATAGGGAGCAGTCGAGGCTCTTGCGCATTATTCACATAAAAAAGGAAATTCGGCATTGAAAATGTTTGATAAATTTCAACAGAAGTTTAAAAAAAAACTTATTTTGGGCACACGGACACGCTCACAACACTCTTCCAAGAAAACATTTAAGGTCACCTGAATATCTCCCAAAAACATATTTCATGCTGTGTTGTATTTACTTGTTAATATTTTGTACATGATGCACATTTGATGGCGACGACAATATTTTTAAGTAAATACCGAACAAAAGTCCCAACTGCCCGAAGTCAGTGAGTTTATGGCATCTTCGAGAGGAGTATTTTGTGAGGTCAATCGGAGGAGATAGGAATTATGGTTATCCAGTTCTAATCATCAAATACGGCCAAAGCAATTTCAAATAACGTGTCGGTTCTGAATGGTGGTCTTTCACCAGGGGGATACTAAGAGTATCTACCACTCTGGGACGTATTATGTATAAATACGGGTATGTGAAATATTATAAATTATTTTAATAAAAATGTACTTTTGCACGTTGGGATTCATCCCCTGACATCTGAATTCTTAGTCTGGAATCTTAACCGCCCAGCCACGGAGGTAGTCCCTATTTATTGTGTGTTAGGGCGACAGACAAAAAACATCATTTAATTTATTTATATATCATAGTTTCTGTAGGTATTACGGTCCTACCAATGAGAGGTCCTTTGTTACATCTCTTTCAATTTCAAACGTTGATCACAAAAAGAGGGAGAAGTACAATCAATGTGTCGATTTTTGTTGATCAACTTTCTGTTGAATGAGTTATTCCAGACTGTCCACACAGCGGACCCTCCCAACTAGAAAATGAATAACGAACCCGTCAAAAGGGCAAAATAAAGCGTATGAAAACATTTGTGACTCTTATGATATATTCGGACATTTCTATAATCTTCACAAAACAAACGCTTTGTTACAAACCACTAATTTGTTGGATTTTTACCTCAACCGGTCTCGTTTAGATCAAGGTTCAATAACTTGCAGAATAACTAAATAAGTAATCATTGAAGATAATAATATTAACATAACCTAAATGAAAGGTGAAACCGGAAAAAAGAACAGAAAATAAAAAGATTTGCCTATCCGGGGCAACCGCTAAACCAACTTAGCTGATGAGACCAGTTGTTTTTTCCGGTTTCATGTTTCATTTAGGTTATGTTAATATTAGTTTCTTCAATGATTAATTATTACAATGAGGTTTTAACCTGCGTGCTTTTGGGGGTAGCAACAGCTCCAACTCTTGTGTATCGGATAATAAGTGCATTTTAATTTTGCTATAGTTCCAGACGTGTCGATTGTTTTTTACTTCACATTTGCTGTGGTTCATCTATTATTGTTTTTATTTACAGAACTTTCCCCTCGCATCATTTTACCATGCCACGAGACGACACGCCACGCCACGCCACGCCACGTCTCGCCTTCTACACTTCGCCTCAACTTAAAACTTAACTCGCCTCGCTTAAGTTATTTATACATGTACCCACTATTTCATATTACCGTAAAATTTACTAAGAAATAAATATTTCATAAACTTGTTTTTAAACATTTTATCTCCAATAAAACTTTGTGAATGTGGTTTTTCATTACCTTCGACCTACGTACGCCACATGCACCTCTGCACCCCTGTCACCCTACACCCCTGTCACCCTACACACCTCCACCTTGCACCCCTGCCCCCCTACACCCTTACCCATTACACCCCTGCCTCGCTACACCCCTAATCCCCTGTCTTCCTACATCCCTGCCACCCTACACCCCTGCCATCCTACACCCCTACCACCCTTCACCACTGATCACCTACACCCCTCCCCCCCTACACCTCTGCTCTCATAAACCCCTTCCCCTCTGCGATCCTGTTCCCCTACACACTTTACCACTACACCCCTGCCCTTCTACATCCCTTCCCCCTCACACCTCCTTTTTACATGCTAACCTACACCCCTAATCCCCTACACCCCTACGCCCTTTTCCCCCTTCTCCCTTTTACCCTTTCCCACAGGGGTATTTTCTAACATTTTGAAAGACAAAACATGTGACAAGATAATTTTTTTATCGTGAAGTTCAAAAAACAAAGGATGGGCGTTTCATAGATATCTATTATTTATTTATTATGAGTACCTAATGAAAAACGAATTGTATCAATAATTTCGTTAGACTTTGTATGAATATCGGTAGATCGATAGATTTTAGCTATAATGGCATCACTAGTTTGGAGTTCGTAGTCGGAACGTTGTCCGATCGTGTAGTTGTCGGATTTGTTGGGAGATTGCGTGGTCGTAGCATTACGCGCCAAGTTTTTTTTTGTTTCTGAAATACAAAATTAGCGCCATCTGTGAGCGCGTAACACGTTTTGTTCACCATTAATAAAAAAAAATTAATATTCTTCATTGAACTACTGACATATTGCGTCAAAATATCAAAACATAAATATCTATGTTGTACAGATGTCTCTAATGTCAACTAAAAGAAATTATATTATAATACAACTTGACACGCGCATTTTTGCGGTTTGCAGGCCGCCAAATAGGAAATGACGAACGAACCAAAGATTTTTTATGTATCTTCAAAATGTACACCGGCGACGCCGCTGACATATCAAGTTGTGCTATTACGCGATTACGAAGCTTGCAAACCTTACAGCAAGAATGAAAACTACAACGATAATCCTAAAGTAATTAACAAATCGCGTTATTTCACATTAAAAATACGTTAGTTCACATTCTGCCCGGCAGAATAAAATGTCAAGTACTAAATGCATGAATATTTCTAACAGATTCCATGACCATAATGTCAAGGGCGTATAAAATTATGTAACATCTATTAAAAGTGGCTGACAGAACTTCTATCGAATGTCTTCCGCTACGAAACTAGCGAACCTAACGGCAAGAATGAAAACTACAAAATTAGCCCATACAATAAATATTAATAACAAGCGAAACGCGTTGTTAATACTGAAAGACTTTAGTACACATTCGTTTCTGCAGGTTTTTAATGTCAACTATAAAATGTATCGACATGTTTTGTAGCTTCCTTGACTATAATGTCAAGGCCATATAACGTGATGTAACTCTTATTTAAAAGTGCTTACACATTTCTACTTTGGTAAATTATGGATTCTAATTCCTATATAAAAAGAAGTGACATCACTCCTTTGAAATTATGTGTTTTGTGCTAGAGGCCAACGGAGGACTACTAAAGATCTATTCAAAACATTATTTTTTAACTAAATAATTATCGCGCTGTTAATTCTGTTTTTGTACACACTCCTGGCTTCATTCGCATTTATACATCGTCCAATACACACTCTTGTGTTATTTTAACTCTTGACTCAAGTGTTTAATTCATTAGATGGTGAAATGTCTCATTCGGGCATCTCGGACGTTTTTCCCCTTTCGCATTGGCGTCAAATTTTTCCGTAACAATCTAAGCGTCACTTTCTTAGTCTTGTCCATTACACTAACAATACGCTTACATCTTTAAATTTTCTTTAGTTTTTTTCTTTAAAAAGAAAGACAAACATTCCCTGGTTACGAACAACCTGACAATATTTTAAAATCTCCTACTACCATCACAGTAAGCGGAAGACGTTGCTTGTGTCGTAATGGAGAACTTAGCCAGCCGAAGAATTGAACTCACGACGTCTGGGTGAGACCCAAACGCGATGCCAACTCAGCCACCGACCGGTCAATCATTACCGCTGTTTTCTTCCCGGATACCACAGACCAAAGAATACCGATACCCCAGCACCCAAGGGGAAAAAAACAAATTAGGGGGGTGAAGGACGAGCTTAGGCATATCACTTTACTTTGATTTGTGAATAAATTCATCCCGATGGCCTGCAGGCAACTCGCATTGCACTGCAAAGTATTAGTATTTATTCTTTGAAAAGCAAATCTGCTACTGATCAACTCGTCATTTTTTACGATTGTGCGGAATTTATGGCATAGACAGTGCTAACAGATTCCAAACTAACTCAAACCGCCATTAAGTAAAATAGTAAATATGAAAGGGTTCGGCTTGTTTATGAAACGGAATATTTTGTTAGAGCATTTAGTTTGACCCTTTTTGTCGGTCTGAAAAAAATATTAAATAATGTCACTTCAAATTATTAATAACACACTTAGTACGTAAATACAATAATTACAGATTAGAATATTACGCCACGCATAACTAGAGCGTTAATTTAATTCCTTAGAACAGGCAATCTGCCTAGCTGGGAACTAACATCTTCTTGACCAGATATTTACACTAACACTTTTACATATTTTCGCTACTTATATATAATACTAGCTGAAGTACCCGGCGTTGCACGGGGTTATGTTTTTTTTATGAGACACATCACAAGAGCGCCCCATGTATGTACAGAGTACGTACAGGGTAACTATATCGCTACCCGGTTGGAAAACGTGAGTCTGGTTAAGGGGGGGGGGGGCTCTAGGAAGGGATTTGTTAATGCCGGCTTTGAAATCTAGGAAGAAAGACAGATGCCGGTAGCTCGTCTCGCATACGAGCAATTCCTTATTGCTCGTGAATACTCTAATTTACAGCATTGATAATAGTTATTGTTTTATCGTAACCACAATTTAATAGCTTAAAGTCATTCAAATTTAGTTTCAATTTAACCAAAACTCAAAAAATACGTATTTACAAAACAAAACAAAAACGAAAATAAAAATGTCCGTCTTAATCCAAAAACAAAATGCGCACGTTACGTCAAATGTTCCAAATGCAATGGTGACAAAAATTGTACGTATAATTATAAATAATAAAAGTTATGTATTCAGAATCGTTGTTTGCAGATCTATAGGAATATATATTTGTACAGCAATAATGTTTTTCACTGGAGTATTACTGTCAATATTCATATTTTGATAATTTTAATGCTCAATACTATTATTGTTGTTTATTAGTTTTTACCAGATATTAACTTTTTTTTACACATTTAGTTATTTTCATTTTTAATCCCATATTATTTTTTTTATGTTGTTTTTTTTCCGATTTCATCTTTCATTTAGGTTATGTTAATGTTATTTTCTTCAATGATGAAATATTACTATGTTTTTAAATCACAATAAAATAATAATTAAAATTTGATTATGTATATTTTACCGTTTCTCAAATCTTCAGCAGTCTTCCACGCGTATTTCCATTCCGTCGCTGACCTGAAAAAATAGGCATGTAAAAAAATCATTTCTATTCGAAATTCGTCGCTGCAAGTTGCGTGTCTGGGAACGTCGATTAACGCAGTTGTTTTGAAGCATCCGCGCTACAAGTGCGTCATCCGTACGAAAAATCTACAGTCGTCTACTAGTGAGTATTTCTTTACAATTCAACTAGCATTTTAGCATAGATTTAGTGACCGGTTTCGCACGTGGCTTGTATTATTGGTAAGTGTGAGATGTACATTTACTATGAATGCTGTTTTTACACAGGAGGCACTGAAATTAATAATTTACTTCGGGTTCATGTTATATTTGAGGAAGCTGTTTTTTTTCTTAAGAGAAAAGGGAGTGAACATGCATGTTGTGGGAGGGAGGAAACACAGAGGCCGCCAAATCGTTCCGCAAAACAAACACGAACCGTGTACAAATGTTATGCGCGTGATTCTCGACTATTCGCCGGTGACCAATTACGCTAGTTACTCAGAGCATCTTCCATTGAAATACCAGTGGAGCAAGCACAGCATTCCCACCTGACGCCTGTGCTTTAAAGATTTCAATTCGTGAATCGTGGGTTTATTTCAAGTATTTTGAGGATCCCGACCATAGGTGACTACCAAATTCTACAGTGGGGCGCACTTGCGATTTGTACAGGGTTAGCAGTTGTGTACTATCTGCGAGCTCTGTTCAGTACGCCCAGCTTCTGAGAGGCTATCTTTACTCTGGCTTCAATGGAACCCCCATACCTGAGCTGGTCACTTAGGGTTACACCAAGCATATCAACGGAACGCACAGACGTCATGTGGGAATGCTGTCCCTGTTGACTCCGGTGCACAGTGAAAATGTGACAATAATAACATGATAAAAGCATATAATTTGTATTTTTAATGTAGATTATCTATACATAAATTCGAGTTACATAAATTCAATTGTGATTGTCATTGGGTAAATACTTAATATAAAGGGTACACATATTTTGTGGTAGGCAATGCATCTATTTGTGACAGATTGTTTGTTACACGCATTTTTTATTTCGCTATCAATATATTATTTCCGTCCAAAATAGATTGTGAAATAAATAGTTAAGTGCCTACTTACCAGGTCCGCTGCGAGTGGGCGGACAGGGTGTGCAGAGCACGCGGGCGGCACGTTCGAGGGGCGGCAACTTGTTTACCTCGTCTTCGACTTTTTTTCGAGTCCTAATTGCTACCAACCGTCTGGATCCAGTGAGACTATAGCATCCCCAATTGCGGGCCGACGGTAATGAGGAGTGGAAGAAGAAGGTGGGAAGTACCCGGCTATTCAGGTCTGATAATCAATCACGGCTAAAGCCATTTCAAGCAACCTTCGATTCTGAATTATGGTCTTTCACCAGGGCGATGCTGAAAGTATCTCCCACTCTGTAACGTTCCGATATATATGACACAAATTAACAAAATAAAATTTGCGCACGCCGGGATTTTAACCCGCGACCTCCGGATTCGTAATCGAGGATCGTAACTATTCAACCATGGAGACCGTCAAAATAAACCGGGTAGAGGTAGGGGTAGGGGTAGGAATAGGAGTAGGGGTAGGGATATGGGTAAAGGTAGAGGTAGGGGTAGGGGTAGGGGTAATACATAGCATCCTCGAAACTTGACTCCTTTGCAACGCAGGGTACTTCGGCTAGCGTCAGATAAAAGTGATTTTAATAAAAAAAATTATAATAAACTACAGGTGTTAAGATGTGTGATGCACCTATACTGTGTAATAATACTGTCACACTCTTTTTAAAATGTATTGTCATCGACATGGAATCTGAATCGCAGCTAAGAACACTGTCTTTAACCCCAAGGATAAGGACAATGTCTTACCCTCTGACGTCCGAATTAATAGACGTGTCATAATAGGCAAATTCGCCTACCATTTTTACGGCTGGAGGCAACCACGTGACAACCTGAATTTGACACCAGGCGTTATATTTAATGCCCTGAATTAAATGTCTCTGAAACAATTATATTCAGAAGATATTTTAATCTACGCATTCTAAAACCAGGATAACTTTGCACATACAAACTCGAGTCGATTCACAAGGTCCTCATTACAACTTACATTCCACCAACCTACAACTAAAACAACTTTGGGACAAGGAAATTTTCAATATTTCTCTATAAAACTATTTAACGTCTCCCTCTAGCAATAAAAACCATTGCAAAATTAACCGACTTCAAAAGAAGTATTAAGATATGGATTATGGACACGGGAAGGAAGAATATAGATATGATGTTGTAACCGAACAGAGATTAACGGTCGGTATGTTTTCTCCTAGATTTTAGAAATTTCCATTAATTTATTACTATATAATTTTCGTCTAGTAATATTTTAACATAATTACGAAAATTACTTAAAAAATTTAACAAACTTACAAAAAACTTGATCTAATTATAAAACCATGTACAATGTGACCTCAGAACGGGGTTCCCCAGTATGGTCACATTTTTTGCGACTTTTGCAAAACATTATGAAATAAATAAATGACGTCTTCATTCGTGTATTGACTGGCGGCGAGCGATCATTCGAAGATTTTAAGGAATAAAACAATAATTATGGTTTCCCGCGCATTCAAACGTTCTAAAAATACATTCCAAATGTATTTTACTTATTCGATTAAATAATACATTAAAAGTTTTACTGATACGAAATGGCAGCCTTCCACATTTCTTTCACGTGACTTTGACTGCGGTAAGCAAATTTAAAACACTTGTAAAAAGGGGCAAACCTAATACTGCAACAAAATATTCGGTTTTTGTAAACAGGCCGAACCTTTTTCTTATTTACTCTTTTACTTATTGGCTGTTTGGGATCTGTTACCAAAATGTTAAAAATTCTGCGCAATCGTCATCATTGGCAGATTTGCTTTTCGAATATTAAATACTAATTCTTTACAATGCAATGCGAGTTGCCTGGATTGTCGGGATGCATTTATTCGCAAATCAAATGACAGTGACCTCCCTCCCTTATTTTGGTATATTTCCCTTGAGTGTTAGGGCATCTCTTGTAATTACCTGCTATGTGGTCTTATCCTTTAAAAGAACCGGAATCGGGCTCCGGGGCGATATTGAGACTATGTATCTATTAAAATACATACATTACCTAGCACTGTGATTACATCTCTACGTGAAAAATACCAACAGTTTCATTAGCATTTTTACACAGACGTTTCAAAGTACGTATCGGTCGGCATCTTCAGACAAATTTCACAATTTAAAAAAAAAGCATCGTAAAAATTCCGAGAGATCGAAATTTAGGAACATTAAATTTACTACATGCGCGTACACACGGTGTCTAGAAACTCGTGAGTACCACAAAATTAAAAAAATAAAATAAAAGCCGCCGAGAGTTTATTGACTTTTTCCGCTTTTCTACACGAGCATTGCTTAAAAGAGAAGTGTAGTCGTGTAAATTTAATTAAATTGTATATATTTAAAAAAAAATTAAATAAAAAAGTGTATAATGTAGATAAATCTTGCTCTATAGAAAATGTGCGGTGATTGGTAAATTGTTGCAGAGTATTTTACAGGATGTATCAGCACCACGGACGTGAGAATTAATAGATTTTCCATTTTGACTGTGCAAAGGTCACGTGACGCCCATTTTCGCACCAGCCTAGTTCACCGCCGTCCACGTTTATTTCGCGTGATTTTAACTGCGGTAATCAAATTACAAAACATTTATAAAAGAGTCTAACTAAATATTCGGTTTTTGTAAACAAGTCGAACCTTTTTTTTTACTAATTTGCTGTATTTACCTAAATTGGCGGCATGCCTAGTTCGCCCCTACCCCCCTTATTTTAGTTTCTTCTCCTTGCATGTTAGGGCATCTCTGTGTATATTTTGTTCTGTGATCAGTACGTTCACGACAAACTTTAACCAGAAATTCCTGAGTATATTTGGACTAAAAAATTTACATGTCATTTTGCTGTCCGATGACACTAAATTTTTAAAAAATAATCAATCACACGTCGCCACTGATCCCACTGCCTCGCGTCGCAACGGATCACGTGAATAGCCCTCCGTCTGTACGTCCGTGCACTAGGTTGTTCCCAGTGGCGACGCGTGATGGAAAAATATATTTTTGTGTGACGTCACGGTACATAAAATGACTGTTGCGGTCATAGATGTCATATGTCAACCCTTTAAATAAAATACATCCAATTACAAAACAAATGTAGCTGCAAATTCGCCAATTAACCGCGCTCTTCATTCATCCAATAATATTTACGACCAAAACAATACTACTTTTCATTCATAAATACAAAAAACAAGAAATAACAACAATCACACAAATTAGAAACACTAGATCTCAGAGTTAAAGACACATACAACAAGGAACCACAAACACAACATTTGGACAAAAACTTTTTATACTATGTTACTAAACTCTACAACAAAATACCACTCTCCTTCAAAAATCACAACAGCCATAATAAATTTTTAAATCAAATAAAACCCTGGATACGTTACATAGAGAGAACTGAAATAGAAAATATATTAACACCAAATACAGACTAACACCGAAACCACCCAACTGCACTTAAAACACCTCGCCTTACAATAATAATATTTTTTTTAATATAATGTAATTTAATATTTTGTAAATGAAATCCTCAGCACGGGAAATCCCAGTGAAGATATCGTAATTTTTGTTATTTTGTTATAAAAAAAGAAGATAATATAACATTATTATTATTTTTACCTAAACATCTCCAGCATTGACATTTTTTTGGATTCGCTGGCAACATTTAAAAGAAGTACCTTGACAATTTATATAAACTGCTAAATGCGCATACATATGGCATCACTTCTATAATATGTAGATCATCACTTTTCACACCTGCAAACACTCTCACACATACACACACACTTACACTACGCATGTCATCCGGTAAATACTTAATGTAGAAATAAAACTTTACAAGGAAACATCATAGGTACCGACTATGTAATTTTAATTTCGAGAACTTCAAGAAAATTTAATATTAGAGTTAAGGAACACCTAAGGTGTTTAAATAATAACTATTCTGAATTTGCCAACCGTATTTTGGAAACAAATCATTCTTTTGAAATAAACAAAGATTTAAAAAAATTCACATACAAATACAACCGGTTTACAATTAGACAAATTTGAAATTTTAGAAATTAGTAAAAGTGTCAATGAATGAAATATATATATTTTTTTTAAATAGCCATCTCTTAAATTTATTTTCACATTAATATCAATAATAAAATTTATAATTTGTCTATTCTTACATTATTGTGTTCTATGTTTATAATTTGTCTATTTTTACATTATTGTGTTCTATTTTTATAATTTGTCTATTCTTACATTATTGTGTTCTATGTTTATAATTTGTCTATTCTTATATTATTGTGTTCTATGTTTATCATTTGTCTGCCATAAGCCCCGGCTAGTTATTAGTTAGGATTACGAAAGAATCCGTAAAATCAAAAAAAAAAAATCATTTGTCTATACTCGACATTATTATTTTTTTAGTATTCTGTATGTCCTGATGAGGAGAGCTTCGCTTTCGAAACATGTTGATATGTATATATTAATAAAGTAGTGATTACAAATTAATTTTTAATTAATTTATTAATAATAAGGCCACAAAGTAACTACCAATCTTTCGAAGAAATTATAAACATAAATAAACTTGATAAAACCTTCTTTCCATTTTTTTTAATAACACGAGTTTCCGGACGCTCTGTAACTCGCAGCTAGTATGAATTTAATTTATTGTGCCAAGGTAACATAAAAAACAATTTCGGAGTCGTAGATACTTTCAGTACCGCCCTGGTGAAAGACCACCATTCAGAATCGTAACGTTGCTTGAAATGGATTTCTAACCGTGTTTGATGACCAGATCTCAATACTTAATACCAGGTACTTCGCCACCTTCCTCTTCCCCGTATCCTTCCCCTCCCCGCTATCTTAAGCCTCACAACATACCACAATTGGGCAAGCAATAGTCTCACTGGCTCCAGACGGTTGGGCGCAGCTGGGACTCTTCACATTAAAAAAATGTTACAGAGTTGTTGGTTTACAGAATGGAAAAGAGAGAGGCCATAGTGATAAGTTTTGATTTAGATTACTCAATACACTTAACAGAATATATGTAAGTACAATGCGTGGTATATGAATTTTACCGTAAATAACGGCATAAACTAATAGGTGTATAGTGTGCGTGTGTGTGGATTGTTTTTAGTTTGCTCGATTTTCGGAGACTTAAGCTTATTTTCAGTGTTATTTTTTTGTTTTTAATTCCATTTGAAAGTTCGTTAGTATCTTTTATTTTTCTACTGTCTTCTGGTAGATTATTGAAAAATTATATTCCTTGCCAAGTGTAATAGTGTTGTACAAATTAGATATTGATTTTACATCATGAGAATACGAATTTAAATCTTGTGCGATTTACTGTGATGAATTTTATTGGTATGTTTTTTTTTTATTAAAAGGACTCCAGTTCATTTAAAAAAATATATGTATCAATAATTACGTAGATTTTTTTTTAAAGTTTGTTTTCAGGGTTAAAATAATTTTCAAAGTTTCTATTTATCAAAGCCCGCCAAAACTCTTCAAATCTATGGCCGGTCGGTTTTGATCAGTTTTAAAACAAAGCTTTACCGTACATACTTTTATATTCTATTATATACTTTTATTTATAGTAAACCATAACTAAACATAAGCAATATTTTTTTTTTACATTTTTAGAAACTTTAACTCAAAGAATAATAATAATATTGAGCATTAACATTAACATAATATCCGTATTGATAATTGCTTTGCTCATGAATACTCCAATTTCTTCCATTAATAATAGTTTTTTTTAAATTTTTTATAATGAACAACAATTATGGAGCGCAAAGTCACCTAAATTTACTTTAAATTTCGGCAAAACTAAAAAATACATATTTAAATTACAAAACAATATCGAAAAATAAACGTGTTTGTACTATTCCAAAAACAAAATGAACACGTGACGTTAAATGTTCCAAATACAATGGTATCAACATAATAAGGTGTTTTGATGAGATGATTTTTTATTCACTTTTAAATAACGATTTATAAATTCTAGGTATAATTGAATAATGAAAGTTATATATTCAGAATCGGCGTTTGCTGATCTATGTGAATATATATTTTTAAAGCCATTATATTTTTACTGGAGTTCCTTATTGGTAGGTACTATAAATTCTTAGTAATTTTGTGGATAATTTTATCGATCAGTTTTGTAATGTTAACTGAGTACTGGCTCCAACTAATGACGGCGCGTTGGGTTAGTGCATAAAATATCAAATACAACTGTTTTATTGACAAAAATATTCTTATTAGGATGATATAGTCAGCTTACTGAACACTAGAAACCTGTGCAGACTTTTCATTACGCAAGAGCTCACCATTGTTTGTAGCTACATAACAAAAACAGATTCACCACGTTATTTTATTTTTGAAACGCTTCTGTTTTCGGATTTTGTTTAGTATTTTAAATATGTATTTTTTTTAGTTTTGGCGAATTTCGAACGTAATTTAGGTGACTAAGCCATAATCCATAATCTATAATTGTTATTCATTATGAAAAAAAATTATTAATAATGACAGAAATCAAAATATTCATGGACAAAGCAATTGTCAATACGGATATTATGATAATCTTAATTACTATTATTATTCTTTGAGTTAAAGTTTCTAAAAAGGTACATAATGTTATTATTTACGTTTAGTGATGGTTTACTATTAATAGAATATAAAATTATGTACGGTAAATATCGTTGTTGCGACATTTGACATTCTATTCATTCTAACCTCAAAACAAAACCGACCGGCCATAGATTTGGAGCGTTTTGGAGGGCTTTGAAAAATTGTAACTAAGGGAAACTAGTATTTAAGTTAGAACGTCATTATTTATGAAAAAAAAACTTATACAAAATGGACTAGAGTTCCTTTTTACGATGGACAGACAGACAAACATTCCGAATTACCTACAACACCTATTTTACGTGAGTTTGCAGACACGCATTCAAATAAATCTGTCAGAACAAACAGAATTAATGTGAAAAATGTGAAGTGGATACACAATAACGGGATATTTTATAACTAACCATTCATTATTTACACAAGTAATGTTATAATCTTATCCCATTTATTCAAACTATACTCGTTATAGGAGAACCTAATACGAAATAATCGTAGGCCTAATATTATGTCATGTCTAAAACGGTCAATGACGTCTTCATGTCGTCACGTCAGGGGCAAACTAGACAATACCTACATAAAATAGCCCGTACGTAGAGTATTTGTTAAAAAAGTATTTTGTTTTTTGTGTTTAAAAGAGGAACGGCTGCGCGGTCTGTTTCAGACAAAACTTAATTTTGAATTTTAGTCCAAAATACTGACCTAAACCTAATGATCTTTTTTTTCATCAAAAAGTAGGTAAATATCTAGTACTGTTTATAAGTAATACCTTATGAAATATAGGCCATTAAAGGAATTGATTTTTCGCGATTTTAGAGGCACCTTTAACAATTATTTGAGGGTAACGGTGATTTAAAAAAAGTTTTATCCCGTCTACTTAGTGAAAATATAAACTTTTTTTTTTGAAAATGTTAAAATAAGCATTACGGTGGACTTAAATTAAATTTAAAACGACCAATTTACGTGGAACATAATTTAAAATATCGACCCAAAAAAAGTTTTTTTTTTAAATGTTTTGTTTTTTAAATGTTTTGTTTTTATATTTTTATTTACGTAATTTATACAGCAAATATGATTACGTATTCATATAGCAAATATGATGATTTAAATATATATATATATATAATAAACGCGCAAATAATTTTCTAAGTTGCCTCTAAAATTAAGATTTTTTTTTCATGGCCTCTACTTAATAATTTAAAACATAAATAAATAAAATACTTCTCGTACGTACTGTATATTTACTAAACCTTTAATTTAAAAAAGTATGTCATTCAGTTTGGATGGGTATTTTGGCCTTAAATTCTAGCTTAAGTTATGTATGAAACAGGCATCCCAGGTATCCCCATACATTTTTTTTTTATAGTAAATCAAAATTAATTCATTATTATTATTGTGAAAAATTATGTTTTAAGTAACAAAGATAAAGGTAATATTTTAAATAAATCGGAGATATATAAATTAATTTGTAAGGTTTGCAACTATTTTTATATTGGAAAGACTTTTCGACATTTCAGTATTAGAGTTAAGGAACACCTGAGGTGTTTAAATAATAACAACTATTCTGAATTTGCCAATCATATTTTAGAAACCAATCATTCACTTGATAAAAATAAAGGTTTAAAATTTTTACATATAAATACAACCGGTTTACAATTAGATAAATTTGAAATTTTCGAAATAAGAAAATTTTATTTAATAAATAATCTTTTTTTTTTTTTACATAGCTGTCTCTTGAATTTATTTTCATATTAATATTAATAATAAAAATAATCTATTTTTTAATTTCTAATATAAATTTGTTATTCAATGTTTTATAGTAATTTTTATTAACATTTTTGATTAATTACCTACCTACTTTAATCAATTTTTGTTTAAGTTTATAATTTGTCTATTCTTACATTATTGTGTTCTATGTTTATCATTTGTCTATACTTAACATTATTTTTTTTATTATTCTGTATATTCCTGAAGAAGAAAGCATCGCTTTCGAAACATGTAGATATCTGTGTATATTAATAAAGTGGTGAATACAAAGTATATTTTTTAATTCATTAATGATATAAAGTCATTTGACGTTCTTCATGGTTGAGTGACTTCGGTCCTTATCTACGAATCCGGAGGTAGCGGGTTCAAATCCCCCGGCATGCACAAGTAAATTTGTTTAATTTGTGTAATTTCACAATGTCTTAATTTAAAAATAATTCATGGTGTAATTGCGGCACATGGTAGATACTTTTTCTGTATCACTTTGGTGAAATACCACCATTCAGATTCTAAATGTTACTTGAAATGGCTTTAGCCGTGTTTGGTGACCGGATCTGAATAGCCAGGTACTTTCCCCACTGAATACACACCTTCCTCCTCCCTATCTCCCTACCCTCCCCACAACCTTCAGTCTCACAACATACCCCAATTGGGAATGCCATAGTCTCACTGGCTCCAGACGTTTGAAAGCAGTTGGGACTCTTGTGCAACTTGTTTTTTTTTTTAAATCAGGTATACCCACGGGTTGGTCGTGAAAAATTTCAAAGTTGTTAAAAAAAGGGCATGGGTGGGGTAGGGGTAGGGAGAGGGAGGGCGTAGGGGTAACATATCATAAGACATAACCTCAAAACTTAAAAAAAAAACCCCAGGCAACGCCGGGTACTTCAGATAGTCTTCTTCTATTATATAAAGAATGGGCCGAGTTTCTTTGTTTTATATACAAATCTACAGTTTTATTTCGAGCTTGATGAAATTTTGTACACTTGATTTTCGAAGCAAGAGGAAGGTCAGCGTCTACATGTGATTTTGAAAACCACCCCTTCCCCTTACCCACCCCTTAAAGCACAATTTTTGTACTTTTGGGTGAAATTTTGCACACTTAACGTTAAAAATAAGAGGAAAATTACTGAGTAGGAGTAGGGGTAAGAGTAACAAACACAACCTCAAAACTTTACTCCAAACCATTCATAACTCCTGTCAACGCCGGATACTTCAGCTAGTATTTGATACTTGTCATAATTGATGGTGTTGTAACAATAATTGATACTTTTGTCGTAATTGATGATGTTGTAATAATAATTGATACTTTTGTCATAATTGAAGCTATTGTAGCAGTAATTGACACTTTTGTCGGAATTGATGCTGTTGTAATAATAATTGATACTTTTGTCGTAATTGATGATGTTTTAACAATAATTGATACTTTTGTCATAATTGAAGCTATTGTAGAAGTAATTGATAAGTACTTCATAAAAGATAATGTTGTAATAATAATTGATACTTTTGGCATAATTGATGCTGTTGTAACAATAATTGACACTTTTGTCGTAATTGATGCTGTTGTATCAATGATTGATACTTTTGTCATAACTGATGCTATTACCGCATTGCTAACACATTGATTCCATAACTAAATATAAATTTTTCCCTTCCAGTATTCCTCTATCTAAGATGGGCAAAGACTCCGACAAGGAGAAAAAGGAGGACTCTGGCTTCGGCTTCAAGGACCGTGCCAAGGCCGAGGAGACCATCGAGCTGCTCAAGTCCCACGATATCTCCTACCAGCGCCTCACCGTTCGCGGGTTATTAGGTCGCGCCAAGAGGGTGCTGACACGTGAGTCCTACTTGCGTACTGCTACATAAACAGACAGGATTATAGAGTGTGAGGTGAGTGTGTGGTGGGAGCAGGAGGGCTTCAAGGACCGCGCCAAGGTCGAGGAAACCTTGCTACCCATCTACCTGCTCAAACACCTCGCCTTCATTGTCATAGTATCGCATCCTCTTGATATTTTATAATTATTTTATCTTACATTTGTGACCCCAACGTGATTTGATCACGCAATCTTCGGAACCTAACCATCTTATAAAACATTTTTGTCAAAATATTGGTGACCCCAACGTGATTTGATCACGCAACCTTCGGAACCTAACCATCTTAAAACAAAACATTTTTATCAAAATATTGGTGACCCCAACGTGATTTGATCACGCAACCTTCGGAACCTAACCATCTTATAAAACATTTTTGCCAAAATATTGGTGACCCCAATGTGATTTGATCACGCAACCTTCGGAACCTAACCATCTTATAAAACATTTTTGTCAAAATATTGGTGACCCCAACGTGATTTGACCACGCAACCTTCGGAACCTAGAAATCTTATAAAACATTTTTGTCTTATATTTCAGTGACCAAAGCAGAAGAAAAGTTGAAAAACATAAAAGGAGCTATGGAAGTGTTTGAAAAATGGCTCGAAGACTACGAGAAAGAGCACCCTCCAAAATCAGCCAAAAGCTCTGCAAAACCAGAGAAGAAGTCCTCCAAATCAGACGAGGACGATGAAGCAGAACAGGACAAGGGTGGCAAGAAGGAGGATGCTCCGTCAGACAAGGTGCAGGGACTGGGATTCAAGGACGCGGAGAAAGCCAAGGAGACGTTGAAGAACTTGGAAGGAAGGGATCCTGACTATCAGAAGTTGGCTATTAAGGGATTGATTGGTAGCGCAAAGAGAGTTTTGACTAGTAAGTTTTATTATTTTATTAAATTTATTGAACTTTTACAAACCTCATCGTAAAATTTAATTATTGAAGAAGTTAATATTAACAAATATCAATGAAACGTATAACAGAAAAAGACACAAAATAAAAAGGGAAACGGTCGCAACTTGGACTGGGATAGGTACATATTATATCCAAGACCTTTTTTTTTTTACATGAATACCGCACAAGAATCTCAACTGCTGCCAACCGTCTGGAGCCAGTGAGAATATGGCATCCCCAATTGGGGAATGTTGTGAGGCTGAAGGTATCGGGGAGGGGAAGGAGTAGAGGAATGGTGGAGAAAAACTGTATGGATTGCGAATGTATTCGGATAGAACTTTGCAAACATCAAAAAGATAGCTGCCAGAAATATGGGAATAAATTGAGGATAATATTAACAATTCGTAAATTGAAATATTCGATGGGAGAGGTTGTCCCGATAAGACTAGATGATCTGGGTTCGATACCCAGTTGTGACTGTTTCCTTCGTATGTTCTATTTCTTTGTTTGATATTTTCATTCTTCTTCTTCTCCGTATGATGGAGGTCACAGTGGGATGCTGACGTTATTCAGCCAGTCGATGGCATCGGGAGTCATTTCATTCTGCACAGATGCGCCATAGGGAAACTGATGAAGCGGACATTCTTCTATGATGTGTTCTGTTGTTTGAATATGTCCACATTCACAAAGTTCAGAATCCTTTATGCCCCATTTATGCATCATTTACGAACAACGGCTGTGACTGCACCGGATGCGGTTTAATGAGGTCCACGTCTTCCGAGGGAGAGAGAACCCGATAGATTTAGGAACCGTAGGGTCTAAAATAAGGTGATTGTTTTTCACATCCGAGGTCTGCCACTGAGTTCGACACGACTCTTCAGGTGCAGGTTAAAGGACTCGCCTTTAGTGCAAAAAGGTTTCCTGGACGTCAGGCGGCCGTCCGGGAGGTTCGCAAGGTCGTCTTGAAGTGAAATGTTAATTTCATTAAGAGTTGTTGATCATATCTTCATCAATGATTAAAAAATATTTATTTTTAATTCAGAAACAAAGAAAAAATTCAAAACATGAGAGACGCTAGATCCATATATCAGATACCGTAAAATATGACAATACCTCCAGCTTCTGACATTTCCCTTTCTTTTTTATGGAACTTCACACAGGAGACCCTGAAGGAAATAATTTCCCCTAATATATTTAAAACCATAATATTTTTCACAAGAGTTCCTTATTGAATCCATCATGTGTTGTAATACGTGACTTATCTGTTTCTCTTCACAGGCACCCGAGACAAAGAGAAAATCCAAAACATGAAAGACGCCCTGTCAATATTCGACGACTTCCTTGACGACTTCGACAAAACCAACCAGTCCAAGAAGAACATGTCCTATCTGCCGCTGGCTGTGGTGGAGCAGTGCGTTCTCTTAGCGCGGCAGCTGGGCGTCACCTCGGACAGGTCCGATGGCTTCCTGCAGGCGTACCAGCGGGCCGGCGGGGACTACAAGCGCGTCAGGACCATCGAGGACAAGGAAACTGGGAAGACGTGGGACATAAGCCGAAATAGGGAGCTGAATTCATTTAAAGATACGGTAAGTTATGATTTATGTTCATCCATGTTAATTCGTCAGAATCCTCTTCAAATTGTCTGCTCCAAAATCCACCATTTTGCCCAGAGTTGTAAATCTTGAACCTTTGTGGATGATTTGCGAACTCGTGAGATGAAAACACTGAATTGTTAACACTTTGTATATTTCTAATGAATACATGAAATGTTCTAGTGAGGCTTAAATCACTTTAATATTGAAGGCTTGTTACTGCTTTAAAAAAAAATAAAATCAATAATGATGTTCAAACTTAAATACCAGTATTTTTTTTTCAAAGGTAGTTCATAAGCCATATGTGTCAGACGTGTTCGCCTCTCCCGCAATGTTTTAACGCGGCCATTTGATAAATGTATTTGCTATATTCCACTTGCATAGAGTGTGTTTATTTTGTAAGGGAGTTGGGTCGTATGGAGAATAAATGTTTTTTCGCTGTTTATACTGCACGGTCTTTGGGAAATGTGTTCTCACTGACGGCTTAAAATGTGAATGACTGAAATAAAACGTCAGAGTGGTACGGCAGTGTGAGGGAGAGAGGAGATAGCTTGTTCGTCACAAAGAATCTGGGCATTCGGACTACAGGTCGCTACCTTTACACGTATGTTTCGGCGGACGTATTGGAACGAAGCGTGGTGAGATCTTTAGTCCGAAGCGTACGTGTAATGTTTGCTTTCAAGTAGTTGCCATTCATTGGAAATAGTTGTAAAACTAATGTAATTTGTTATTTTATGTTTCAGATTGGTGGATCGCACAGCGAACTATTTGAAGAAGATGGAAATCCGACTAAAAACCATTTGAGGCTTCTCGTTTGGGCCTATAGTCCAGAGGAAATCAAAATGAAGAAGTTGAAGATCAAAATTGAAGACACCGATGTTGAAATGAAGGACGAATCTAGCAAGGATGATAAGAACTCTTTGAAAGACAGCAAGAGTTCTTCTAAAGAATCTTCAAGAGATGGAAAGAACTCATCCAAAGACAGAAAAGAATCCTCAAGAGATGAAAAGAGCTCTTCTAAGGACAGGAAGAGTTCTTCACGCGATAGCAAGAGCTCATCAAGAGACAGCAAGAGCTCTTCAGACAGAAAACGAAAGCACAGCAGTGATGACAGTTCATCAGCATCAAATTCTGACAACGAAAGCCCAAACAAACGCAGGAAATAAAAATAATTTAAAAAATACGATAGATTCAAAGCAGCGCTTACTTAACTAAGCTAAAACCATTTTCTAATGTTATTCATTTGTTTTTTTTCTACTATATATTAATGATATAATATTTTATTTTTGTATAATTTAATAATTTACGTACGTACAATATTGTTTGCATTTATTTTTGTAGGAAAATATGGAAATCTTCAATTTAGATAATTAAAACTCTATCTTTGTCTACTCCCAATTAATATATAGAATTAAAGTTGTTAAAGTATTTGTTTTGTTTATGGACCTAGTTTCTCTTAATTTATTTATTCTAACCTCAAATTCGACAGATCCTGATAATATGAGGTAATAGTGGACATTACACGTACGCTCCGATCACCCGTCAGTCCGACGCGTAGGTTTTTCTCAGCGATCGGTGTACTTTTTTCTTCCTTTTTACAGTAACTCCACACAGGAGGAGGCTCTGAGGGAAAAAATTTCCTTTAAGGCCTATATCATCTTTCGGGATGCTGTGTGGATGGTCTTTCAGAGGATAGGAAGGAGTGAACTCGAGACTTGAAGAGACCCATGTTGTGTAGGAGGGGGGAAACACAGAGGCCGGCAGATCATTCCACAGCCGAGATGTTGAACACAAGAACGAGTCATAGAAGCGACTCATTATCATGTGACAAATGTCGACCGTGTGCAAATGTTGGGCGCACGTCTGGCGTGTTTCCCGACTTTGCACCGGTGCCGAAGGGATCAATGACGGTAGTTTCTCAGAGCATCCTTCCATTAAAATACCGGTAGAACAAGGACAGCATTCCCACCTGACGTCTGTGCTCCAAAGATTGAAATCCGTTGGTTAAGATAGCCGATCTATCAAACAGATCACCTGTTTCTGCACAGAGTCAAGTGCTACGCCTTTACACCTAAACGTTTGAGAGCGCGCCGTGCATTTGTTTTTTTTTTGTTTACGTCTTTTCACAGACTATTTATGGAAAATCAAAAGCTAAGAATGGAAACTTAAAAATCAGTATTAGTTCTATTTTTAACGAAACATTGCAAGTAAACTATCTAAATTTGCACTGTTTTATACGTAAGTAATTTATAATCTTCGTAAATATTGCATTTTTTTATTTTAATTGATAAATGGCCATAGCGATGTCTATCTTATGATATCTATCGTCAAAACTGTAGCAAAACTTTTAAACCGTACGACGTATCACCCGTCAGGCCACACTTCGCTACGATCTCTGAGATATCCCTTTACACGTACACTTCCGCGCGGAGATCAGTCGATCAACAGATCGGTGCGCCCGCCGAAGTGTGGTGAATTTTTTTACCCAATTAACACGACGTATTGGTGCGCAGAAGGCGGGCACTTTGGAGCGAAAATCGAAAAACGCAGGTGGAAACATGTGTGGGAGACGCTAGTGGGTAATTAATACTTGACAATGACGAGTCTAGACCCTTACATATAGAAAGAAAGGGTCTTAGATTAAATTTACTTGAACAATTAGAAATTAATAAACGAACGAATGATCCTAATATAACATTAATTAATAAAGTAAGGAAAATTACATATTCACCGCTTCTCGGTATGTTCACATTATCAAAACAATATAACACATTTAAATAAATCAATTAAGAAAACATCATTTAAATACGGGGAAACACATTATAAATGTAAAAACCTCACAGAATAGAGAATTTTAATTATTTTCTAACTAAATCGGTTTTACCGATAATAAATCATTATTTTTAAAAACCCGTCCAAATTAGAATGGGGGGGAGCAAATAAAATCATATAAATAAGTCATCACAATTTGGATTAACCGCAGTTTTAAAATGCCCTTGAATTCCGAAACAGCTGTCACAATAATAAAAACTAAAAATATTTGTAGAACTTAATAATAACATTATAAAATTTGATTTATATTAAATTAAAATAAAAAAAGGTAATTAATAGTTACAGAAAAGTTCTTGTAATTTGGAGGAGATGTTCAGTGACGCCACCCTGTGGAAACTCCCCAAAATTAAATTATTAATAAAGTGTTCAGATGTGGATTTGGCAATGGACAGCCAGAAATAATGGCTTTAAAGCGTAAGGAAAATGATAAGTTTTACAAGTCAGACTCGCTTTTAGGCCAGTTTTTTTTTTAATAAACCGAAACTATAATTATATATAAAAAAGGTTCTTAGTTTGGGTTCAGAGAAAAAATTAGCCTAAAAATTCCATACAAACATGTTTTCACGATCAAAAGTAGTTTCTTGAATGGTTTTTTGGACATTTATTTATTTAACTTAAAATATAACACATGTACATTGGTTACATGTCTTCTAATATGAAAATAATATCTACATAAAATTAAGAATTAGAAATCAAATTAAATTAAATATAAAAATATTTTCCTCTTCTTTTATATTGTTGGGTATTTCTTGTAAGATTTTCATGGCTCTATATAGTAATGAGCTTTGGGATTTTGTTTTCTTTCGAAAGGGAAGTAAGTCTTTTTCATTTCTTCTTGTAGAGTGGTTATGTCTGTGTTGGTGTTTATTAATTTTTCTCAAGAATAATGTTAATTATTAATATTATGTCGTGTTGCGATTCCTCTTCTTTTAGCCAACGTTTCGGACAGCGTTAGTGTCCATCACCAGGGCAGATGAACGTACAGAAACTTCAAACAATACTAAACTTTAAATAAATTTAAATTACCCTTTGCGCGATGCACAAAAATCTTGTCCTAAGTTTTTAAGAACTTTAGTTTATCAATTAATAAATTTAAATGCATTATTTTGCATCTCCGGCGACGTAAACGGTTATTTCTTGATGTCATTCAGTCGAAACGAAGTGTTATTTCAACAATCTGCGCATAACTACAACTACAACTACAACAGCGTTAACTACAACTTTTTACATTATTTACTTATTTGTTATCAATGTCAGTATTGACTTGGTGGATATTGCACCCGTTATTTTTTCTGTTACTGTGTATTATTTGTTTTTGGTGCAGTTACTGAAATGTGTTTTGCACCTGTGTGAATATTATAACTAAATATGTAAAAGCCCATATAGGGCGTATATAATATAATAAATAAATAAAGAACGAGTCTGAATCGTAAAACTGTACTAGTAAAAATGAGCAACTCTTTATTTTGGATATTCTTTGAATATCAGGGTCTGTAAGGCTCTGTGCTGGCCGCACCTAAGAACCATGTAGCAGATTCAAGCTGTATAATTAATTTTAAAAAACTCACCTAAATAAATTTTATTTTTTTTTGGTAAATATTATCAGTTGGGACAGTTGGAAAAAAAAACGAAAAACGCTTTAAGATTCATAAAAATAAATATTGCCATATGCGGAAATAAAATAACAGGTTCTTAGTTTGGGTTTCTAAGGGCCGGTTTTATAACCATCTATTTGTAAGGATTGATACCATTTTTAACTAATATTTGGTCTACCGCCCGATTTCGCCGTTTTATAAAGGTTCGTCAGATTACCGGTCGTTTGATAGCTGTCAGTTGTTGCCCGACAATCGCTTATTTGTAACCGTGCACTATTTTTATAATTTGCATTTGCGAAATAGATTCCTTATTGAGTAGTGAAAGTGATACAAGCGAATATTCGATACCTTAGTTCAATAGGGAAATAACTCAAAATTTGTGGGTTTTGAGTTAATGATGAAAAATGGCAAAGAAACTCTCCCTTCTAAAATAAGTCTAATTCGGCCTAATTATGCAGTCAGATAATTCTTTATGGAATTATAATTAAATCAGCACATTCTTAGTTCAATGGAGAAAGATGTCAAATGTTTCCGTTTGTAACTCAATAAATGTAGCCATTTACACCTATGATATGACAGGTTGATAAATTACTTACATGTTGCATCTATTGTTATGTTACAGCTGAACAAAATAACTTTACATCGGAGCGATTTCAAATCCAGTTTTCTCAAAATGAGGATTTTTGAGTTAGTTCCCTATTGAACTAAGGCATCGAATTATTCAAGTTTAAAAAAAAAACGGACAAATAACGGTCCGTTAACGAAACGGTTCGTTATGTAACAGAAATTTGGTAGTTTGTTCATAAAACTGGCCCTAAGAAAGAAAAACCCAAGAAGAAACTAACAACCTATATTTTACTTATCCATTTTATGCAGTTGGCAGTTTCGACAAATGTCTTATCGGCGTTTTCATATAGAGCAAGTAAAAAATATAAAGTGCATTATTTTGTATTTCTGCATAAGCAAATATTTATTTTTTATTTTTATGAGTCTATATATGTTTTTCTTTTTTAAAAATTGAGTTTTTTTAACTGAGTTACAACTGGAAATATTAACTTTTTTTTAATACTGAACTTTTAATTATACTGACGAAAAAAAACATGCACGGTATTGAAATATGAAATAGAAAAGCTATAAAAGAGAAGAAGAATTAAAATTTTCTTACAACTACTTGGAAGAATAGAAAAGAATACGATCACAACGTTTGTATACATGATGGACTTGACAGCTTGACACGTGACAAATGACAGCTGACCAGCCATCTTTGTGATGACATGCTAAAATCAAAAACCCTCGGTATGCCTCCGTATTCCTCGGTAGAAGGCCCAAAATTTCCCTCAAGCTAGGGAATCTCTGGGGAAATTTTGCACCTTACGAAGGGAAATATATTATTTTTTTGGCATTGCCACACAAGATTCAAAGATGGCCGTCAGCTGTCAAGTCAATGGACTTACATGTAAACAAAGATTGTATTCGTTATTGTTGCTATCGAATTGTACAAAATCTAGACTGATGTTATGAACAATTAATTAACTGAAACAACCATTGATTTTTGAACGAGATAAATTTAATAACAGTAAAATAGTGCCTGATATATTTTAGTGTTTAAAATTAAAACGATTACAAATGTCTGTTGGGTGTGTATTGTATATGCCGGAATACTAGACATTTCCTATTAAAATCAATGATTTTTAATATTATAACAACTAAATAAGAACAATAAAATGGCGTGGTCTCTAATGAGTGGTGATATGATGGTGTTAGAGTCGTGTAAGTGAGTTTTGTAAGTGTTTTTGAGGTTGCAATCTTGGTTGCGATAAAATGTCTGGATTACCCTTTGACGACTCTATGAGTGAAACAAGCTCCGTAGCAGATGAGGAAAGAGTAAAAAAGTTGTTCCAAGCTTGCGACTACAATGGAGACGGCTACATTGACAGGTAATTTCATATTTTCCCAACAAACCTTAGGTGACCAGCTCAGGCACGGGGGCTCCTTCGAAGCCAGAGTCAAGTTAGTTTCTCAGAAGCTGGGCGTACTGTACAGGTCCCGCAGATACTTTAATAGTACACTACTGCTGATCCTGTACAAATCGTAAGTGCCTCTTACTGTTGAATTTGGCAGCTACCTCTGGTCTGTAGCTCCAAAATGCCTAAAAAAAACTGTTGTCTTTGTGCAGAAACGGGCGGTCCGTTTGATAGATTCGCCTATTTTAACAAACGGATTACGATCTTTGGAGCGCAGACATCAGGTGAAAATGCTGTCCTTTATTTTTCCTTTTTTTATTTGGCCAGTTCCGACTGCTCCCAACCATCTGGAGGCAGTGGGACTATGGCATCCCCAATTAGGGTATGTTGTGAGGCTAAAGGTATCGAGGAGGGGAAGGTGGGGAAATACCTGGCTATTCAAATGTGGTCACCAAACACAGCTAAAGCCATTTCAAACAATGTTTCGATTCTGAATGGTGGTCCTTCACCAGGGCGATACTAACAGGTTCTACCACTGGAACATGTCGCAAATATGCTACATATTATTTTAAATCAATAAATTTCGAAATAAGACAATTTTAATCAAATAAATTTAACTTGCGCACGCCGGGATTGGAACCACTCAACCGGTCCTACCAGTATTTCAATGGAAGGTTCTCCGAGGAGGTAGCGTCATTAAAACATCGGGAAACATGCCTAACGCGTGCCCAACATTTGTACGTTCTCGACTGTGGAATTATTTGCCAGACTCCGCGTTTCCTCCCTCCTACAACATGGGTCTCTTCAAGACCCAGGTTCACTCCTTCCTGTCTTCCAAAAGACCCTACACACAGCATCCCCAAAGATGACACAGGCCTTTGAGGAAAATGCACCTTTGTTATTGTATTGGAAAAAAACAAAAAAATTATCAAAGATACGCTCTGCACACTTTCTTGTAGTGTACTTAGGTGCCACTTGGGCTCATAGCATAGAGCTGTACACAGACAGGAGACAGCATAGCCGATCACCGGACTTTTTCCCTTGAAAATCGTGTTTTTTAGTGCTTTGAGTAAGTTTCCCAGGCAGTCCATGAGGATTTCATAGACATCGATCACAAACTCTTAAATCAAATCCCTTAATGGGGAATAAGGAACTCCACCGAAAAATATAGTGGTTTTAAACGCCGGTACTGAATATATAACTTTTATTATATATAATTAATTATACATAGAATTTATAAATCATTATTTAAAAGTGAATAAAAATATCATCTCATCAAAACACCTTGTTATTTTGGCACACTTGCATTTGGAACATCTGACGTCACGTGCGCATTCTGTTTTTGGATTAGTATCGACATTTTTATTTTTCGGTTGTTTTTTTTTTTTTATATGTAATTTTTTAGTTTTGGCAAAATTTAAACTCAATTTGGGTGACTTTAAGCTCTATAATTGTTGTACAATATAACAAAAAAAATACTATTTTTATTCTTCGAGTTAAAAGTTTCTAAAAAGGTACATATTTTTTTTATTTATGTTATATATTAGTTACGGAGGAATATAAAATTACGTACGGTAAAGCTCATCCTTGTTTTGACATTTGACATTCTAACCTCAAAACTGATCATAACTGACCGGCCATACCGGCGAGCTTTGAAAAATTTTAACTTTAAATTATTTCTTTTTTATTTTTATAAACAATAATTATTAATCTAAAACACTCATCCAAATTGAAAAAACCTTCCGAGCAAAGATAAATGTCGCCGGCAGGACTCGAACCCGCACCCTTCTAATATCCGGTCAGATGCTCTACCGTTGAGCTACGTCGGCTTATCGCAAACCCGCCAAGTTAATCAATATATACTAGTGTTCCATTCAATAATTACTGTTTTTATTATATTTTTCACCTGTAAACAACCAACTTTATTAGTATGAGAGAGGCTTGTAACGGCTAAATCCCTCGGAAGGTTTTTTCAATTTGGATGAGTGTTTTAGATTAATAATTATTGTTTATAAAAATAATAATTGTTACCCTTTGCGCTATGCACAAAAATCTTGTCTTAAGTATTTAAGAACTTTAGTTTATCAATTATTAAATTATTTCAACTATGAAAACTAACTTAAGAAAAAAAACGAAATCTGCTTGTATTTAAGATTGAACGTCATTATTGAAAATTTAAAAAAAAATTCGACTGGAATTCCTTATTACTGGAGCGTTTAGTTCACGAAAGTTTCGGGCGGGAATCGCATGCGTTCGAATTGTGTTCGATGATAATCTTGCAAGGTAGGTATTGCATTACGGTCGAACTTGGTTACAATGATCACGGCAATAGCGAGTGCACGGCTATAACGTGCAATCACCCTATGGTATTTTAGTTCAGGCTCATCCTGACATCGTGCAATCATTGACTGCTTCTCTGATATATCGTAAAATAATTTTTGAATGCATACATAGATCGTTGGGACTGAAAAAAAAACAATTCTCGAAGTAAGTAATAACCGACAAAGGTAGCGGCGTAGAGCAGTGGCGAGCGGGACGGCGGCTGCCGGAAATTTCTTTAATTCCCGTCTGGGACAGATGAATATTTTTATGGCATTACCTGTGTAAGATTGTCGGCAATGTGAAACATTCCTATCCATCGGACACTGTCTTATTTTATTCTATTTTAGTTCATAAAACAGTTAATATGCCTAAAACTTACATACTCGTTCGTACATGAATGTTTACATAGCAATAATCAATAAGTACAATAAATAACAACAAACATTATCTCGCAAAAATGATAATAAGAATGAAAAGGAAGTGAAAGGTCGAAAACATATTATAAAGTAGATGTATAAACTAATAATAATAATAATAATAATTGGACCATTTCTATAGCGCCGCTTTTGTGAGAAATCACCTCAGGGGCGCTGTACAAATATTACTTTCTATTCTTATATTACATCTATTCTAAAAATTTATTATTATAATTTTTTTTTTTGTTTTACATTTATTTTCTCTTTTTGGACAGGCTATCATTACACATTATTTATAGATCATACAAAGAGATGCAGTTAAATTATCAAAACTAAATTTAATGTTAAATTGGAAAATAAAAAAGAAGCTAACTGTATTTATTCCTTACGATATATTGCAAGACGCTAATACAAATGATAGAGTGATTGTTTTCATTCTATTCAAAAGTGTATTTAAGCTAAGACAAAGAATTATTATCCATATTTTTAGGATAAATAACACAGAATACTCTTAAAAGGGTGGAGCGGCGGGGGAGGATGGTGGCCGGTGGGATTGATCCAGAGGGCCCTCAAAATCTTCTTTTATCTTAGTGACGCCCTGGGCGGCGTGACGGGACGGTTGGTGTTGGTCTGCACGTACGCCAGGCGCTTGTCAGCCGGCTTCAGGATCCAGAAGGAGCACTTCAGCGTGTCGTCCACTGACATCATTGCTCCTGCATTATCGAATTCCCCGCAGTACCAGTTGCTTCTCGGTAAAGAACTCACACCCGTCCTCTACCAGCTGATGCACCCGGCAGATCAGGTCAAAGTCGTGCTTGTTGAGGAACTTGGCCACTATCTCAATGACGAAGGTAAAGGCTCGTTCTCGCCCCAGCTGGCAGTGTCCTTGTTGGGGTCCCAGCAGCCCACTTCCCAGTTGTATACAATATTTTTTACAACCGCCGTAGCCCGAGTAACCCGACTAACTTTCGGCACTTCACTAGTACATGTGTTAAGGGCCTCCGACCGACCGCCAGATGTGACCGATGACCGTTGCGTTAGTTCGGCAGAACGAAGCAGATTTCAACTCAAAATATTTGAAATATTTGGGTTTTTTATTATAAACTTGATTTAAGCTCGAATCGACAGCACTAAAATTATGTAATTTTTATAAAAAGAATCTAAAAATTATTGCGGTTCTTTTATGCTATTTTTACACCGGGAAAATTGATAACTTCCCAATACTTCCAAGTTAAATCAGGAGCGACTATAAAACGCAGCTGGCAGCCACGAGGGCTCCTAGACTACTAAACTAATTCCTTATTGTACACCTGTGCTGATGGTACACTGTTTTGGTACTTAATAAAGGGATTGATCACATTATCAGTTCCATATTAATGGTAAAACTTTTTTTTTTAAATTTTATTTTATTATTATTTTAACGCCCAGGGGGTTTTTACATACAGATAGATCATTTTTAAATCACATAAAAATAAAAAAAAGTTAAATTACACTTGAATAAAGTTATGTTACACTTGAAAAGCTACAACACAAGTTAAGTTACACTTGAAAAACGAAAAAACTGCACCAAAGCTAAAAATACACAAGAATAATAATAATTGATTAATTGTGTCATTAAAAATGTCTATTTCATTATTAGAGCAGTTTATAGTATTGTAATTTCTTAATATCCGCGGTGAAGGAGAGAAATATCCCGTATTTGTGTGATAGGCTTTATTATATTAGGTATATACATGCAAGTCTTCCCAAATACAAAATTAACAAATTGCAATCAGTTTTCAACGCTGCAGTTAGACTTATCACAGGTGTATCTACATATTCTCACGTTTCAGAGCATCTCAAAAATCTCCACTGGCTCATATGTCCCAAAAGAATCCAGTTCAAGATCTGCTGGATGGTATTTAACTCACTTAACGGAATGGCTCTGACTTACTCTTTAGAACTGTGTATTCCTGAAAATACCAATTCACGGCAGTTCACCCTTAGGTCAGCAGCGTCATCAGCTATCGGGAGGTTGAAGGAACCAAAGCGCATACCTAATACTAAGTTCGGTGATCGTGCCGCAGGAGTATCAAGACCTAAAGCCTGGAATGAACTGCCTCATGGCTTAAGAATGATGTTTCTTACCAGATACAGAACTAACTTACCAACGGTGATGCCCCCGGGAAGACTTACTAGGTTAATTAACTGCCTCCCAGGAAATGTGGATATTTTCCACATGACCTACAGGAGGCACGAACTAGCTATTATGTACCTCCGTGTAACCTTTTTTTAAAACTATTTTTATAACTCTAACTATCAGTAAATTATATAATTAACGTAACTATATTTTTTGAGATTTTTTATCGCTTTTGCAATGTATCAGTGTTTATCTGTTTATGCAAAGAAAAGAACAAATAATAAATAAATAAAAGATTAAATAAAAATAAAGAATTCGCACTGGAAGTGCCTTCCACGTAGATTGAAATGGAAGCCCGTTTTCCTTTGATTTAGTACCTTTTGGTCTGTCTCTCATACATAGCTTTTTAAGATTTTTATGTGACACCTCACAAGAGCGTTCCTGTCTGTATGAAGTACCCGGTTAGGCAACATTACCAAGCGGATAAAGGAGGGGGCTGTAATGCAGGCAGGCCTTGACAAATTAAACTCTCTCGTTCGTTATCATGTGTCTCTCATGTCCGTCGAGTTTCCCTCACGTGCACCGGCGCGGAGGTGATCATCGCTGTAAGCTTCTTCAAGCAGGATCCACTGAAATATCTGTAAAAAAGACTTAGTGCACCTACATTGCGTCTGTGCCCTAGAGATGGCAATCGGTCATTCGAACCGCCCTCCTTTGCACAGATTCAAACAGGTTTATCAAGTATTTGGGAGCTCCAGCTTAGAGGTTACTTCCATATTCAACTGTTGGACGTACTTGGGATTTATAAAGCAATAATTAAATAGAATAATTTGTATGGCGAGGTTTTTGTAAAAAATCACCTCAAGGGCGCTGAACAAATATTACTGGCTGCGGTTTTTCTTATTATGTACAAACAGATACAGAAACATACGTCCCAGCAGCTGGTAGGTCACTTCAGATTTACACCTTATATTATAAAGTTTTGGCTTGAGAAGATATGATTTTGCACGCACAGGACACAATATTAGAAAACACTGCACATTGCATGATATTGCAGTTACTGTTTAATTCCTATTTGTCATTGATATTATATTTATTAGAAGGTTAGTGGCTAAAGAAGAGTTGATATTTATTTGAAATATAATTATTTTTTTTCGAATTTATACTGGAAACCAGATTTTTAAAATGAATGACTGAAAAAAACAACAATTAAAAATTATTCTCGGGTTTAACTGAAGTTATCGATGGTAATTATTTATATTTACAATGTTATAATGCTGTAAATAAATTGTTGTATTGCAATATTTAATAGTTTACAATATTAAATATTGTTATAATGAAATAATATCTATTGTGGAAATGAGATCTCTGAGGCGAATGTGTGTAAAACAACTATGATCGTGTGAAAAATATTGAGTTTTGTAAAGAATGCAAGGCTGATGTAAGCGTAATGAGTAAGATTCAGAAGGGGCGCTTAGATAGTTTGTGCATGTAAAGCGAATGAACCAAGAAAGGAGTGTAAGGAGAATATATGACGCGAATGTGAAAGGAAGAAGAAGCCGGGAACGTCCGAGGAAGACATGGCACGATCGAGTGAATCAAATACTTGATTCGGGCCATGTCAGAAGTCGGAATAATAGAAGAGAATGTATGAGACGATGTATGAATGTGAATGAAGGAAGAAGTGTATGCCAAGATCGAGTTGTTTGACGGTCCGTCCTTTCTGCCTACCCCTGCGGCGAAACGGCGTGATGGTGGTTAGTTAGTAACAATATTTACAATGTTGCGAACTATAAAAAGTTTCACACTTTTCTGTAAATGACATTGGGTAGGTACTAACCGGCTAGCTTTGCATTGTAAATTGGGTGTGCAACTGTATCATTCATAGATAGAGTGGAAGATACTCTCAGTATCGACCTGGCGAAAGATCACATTTCCGGAGAGATGAGTTTTAAGCATACATTCATACATACATCTTCTTCTCCTTGTCCTAGTTGTACCGCATCGACAAGGCATCTCCAGGCGTCCCTGTCCTGCGCTACGTCAACAGCATCATCCATGGACGGTTCAGCCTCTGGAGTAACTTCTCCCACCTATGTGTGGGGCGGCCCACTGTACGTCTTCCCACTGGAATAGCACTCGGAATTTTCCGCTGAATTCGACCTTCTGTCATTCTTAAAACATGCCCAAGCCACCTCAGTTGCGACTTTTCTATGAAGGGCAGCAGTGGTTCGATGTTTAGCTCCTCCCGGATAATCGAAGATCTTATTCGATCCTCTTCTGTGACTTTTGCTACTCCTCTTGAAAATCTCATTTCGGCACCTTGGACCCTGGAAAGTGTTGGCTCGTTCAACTTCCAGATCTGTTGACCATAAGTAACCTTGGGGTGATGCACTGATTTGCACACTGCCAACTTTGTTTCGATACTTTAGATAATTTAATAAATATACTTCTGTTTATTTCAGTTCGGACCTGGAGATGGTTTGCCAGGAGCTGGAGTTGGGCCCCTGTGTGCAGGAGCTCCTCAGCGAGCTGGGGGCCGATAGGACCGGGCGGGTGTCTTACAAGGACTTCCTCGGCCGGAGGCGTGCCCTCAGGTAAACACTTCACGGACTCTTATTCCTACATAAATACATCATGGTATAAGCTAAAACCCTTAGAAGGTCTCTTTCCTTCGAGTTTTTTACGCCTAACGCTCCTTCCATATATGACACTATCTATATTTGATAGTGTAAGATTTCAACCATTCTTAGCTTTTAGAGGTGTTCCTCAAGGATCTCATTTTGAACCACTTTTATTTATATCTTTCACCAATTACATTCGGCGGCAAATTAATCTCAACCATTCTTGTCAATTCATAGCTTCTAGCGGTGTTCCTCAAAGATTTCATTTCGAACCTCTTTTATTTATATTTTTCACCAATTACATTCGGCCGCAAAGTAAGTAAATACCGTGGAATAATATGATAATACGCGCAGCTTCTGACATCTGAATATTTATAAATATTTAGATGTTCTCATTAAAGCAAATATAAATAAAAAATGGTAATGCTAAATTTAAGGAAATTTCTCACAATTTATTAAATGTGTTTTATTCCCTTTCTAAACCACCATACCGAGCGCAAGCATCGACCGGCGAGGCTTATAACTGTTAGTACAAACCTAATAGCCTTTTTAATATTTTTTTATCATTTATGATAAAAAAAGCAGTAAAGTCAAATATTATATAGGTTACCTAATATTTAATTATGATTTTTTGACTTCTATAATTTACATCCCGGGTCGCTAGAGGCGCCAGCGTAGAATGTTGTCATCTCAATGTATGGAAAATGTCAGAATCTGCGTGTTATATCATCTAGGGTATTCCGATACTGAATGGTCATGGCGACACTGAGAGTATCTTCCGTTAATATTTGTAGGTGTGAGATAGACGCGTTGAAGGAGCCCTACAGCGGAGACGGCTCTTCACAGGATATCGCCGCCACCACCAGCAACAGTGCCAACAGCTTCAGTAAGTAATCAAAAAGTTTTTTTTATCTTTATTAATGACATAATACTAAGAATTAAATGTTCAAAATATCTCTTATTTGCCCATGACCTCAGGCTGTATAAAAAAATCACATCGATTGAAGATTGCATCTATTTATTTGAATGTTGATTAAATATAATTGAAAAATATTGATTGAAATATATCACAGTTTGCCAATTTTTTTGATATTTTTAATTATTTATGTCCTTTTGTAATATTAAAATATGAAAATTGTTTCATCTGCTTTATAAAACAGTATTTCACTTTGGTATACGTTCAGAAACAGTGAATCTGTTTGAAAATGAATGAATTGTAAATAAATCTAAAATCTGAAGAATTTTTGTAACTGACATGATACTAGACCCGAGTGGCTAGGGCCTCCAGGCCAGAGGTGGCTGTCAAATTTAACAGTAGACCATACTTCAAATAAAAACTCCATTGCGGCCCACTGTATAATTTGGCAGCCACCTCTGGTCGGGAGCCCCAAAATATCTGAAAAAACCCTCATAGATTCGCCTGTTTTAACAAACGAATTACAATCTTTGGAGCACGGGCGTCAGGTGGGAATGCTGTCCTTATTCTACCGGTATTTTAATGGAAGATGCTCTAAGGAATTAGTGTTATTGATCCCTTCGGCACCGGTGCATAGTCGGGAAATACGCCAAATGTGCATCCAACATTTGCACACGGTTGACATTTGTCACATGAGAACAGGTTGTTACAATGACTCGTTCTTGTGTTCAACAGCTCAGCTGTGGAATGATATGCCGGCCTCTGTATTTCCTCCATCCTACAACATGGGTCTCTTCAAGACCCGAGTTCACTCCTTCCTATCCTCTAAAAGACCCTCCACACAGCATCCCCAAAGATGATAGGATAGGGTCTCCGGTCTGCTGTCGCAATAATAAAAACTAAAAATACTTGCAGAACTTAATAATAACATTATCAAATTCGATTTACATTATTTAGCATTAACTTAAATATTTTAGGTATATTGTATTGCAGCGTTCTCTCTTCGTACTTATTTATTTGTTTTTATTAATCCATCGTTATTTGTGAATCTAGTTTATTTGACATTTTTATTATAAACTTTGGTGAATAGACTAACCTAACCTAACCTGACCTTCCTCGCAGACAAGCAGGAGCTGTGGGAGTGGGACTCTGGCGCCCGGGATCTGAGTCCTGAACCCTCCGGGAAACCTTCGGTCCCGGCCGCCCCGGATGCCATGGCGGAACTGGCCAGCACGGTGAGTTTATCACGTTCATTGAGTGCCAAGTCTCTGTATTTATTGCTATTGTATTCGTGGAAGTTAATTTAGGTATAATTTTATGTACTAATTTCAAGTATTTTAGCTGGGGTACTGTTCGGGGTCCGCAGATACTGCGGATAGTACACAACTGCTGCCCCTGTACTAATTGCAACTGCTCCCCACTCTTGAATTTGGTCTGGAGTTGCAAAATATCTAAAAAAAAACCTTGACTCTCCAAAAACGGGCGGTCCGTTTGATAAATTCGCATATCTTAACAAACGAATTGAAATTTTTGGAGCACAGATATCAATGCTGTCCTTGTTCTGAGAAAGTAGGGTCATTGATCCCTTTGACACCGGTGTACAGTCGGGAAATATGCCAAATGTGCGCCCAATATTTGTACACTGTTGAGAACGGATCGCTTCTACGATTCGTTCTTGCGATCTGCCGGCCTCTGTGTTTCCTCCCTCCTACAACATGGGTCTCTTTAAAGAAAGGAACGAGAGGAAGTTCTTGGAGGAAAAAGGTATGAGGGGTGGGTTGGAATTTAGAGGTCAGTGTGTCCAGAAGAGACGTATGAATGCATCCCTCCCATTGCGGTGCAAGGCGATGGATCTTTCCCGATCCGGCCCACCACGCAATTGGTGGGTAGACGCATCCCCCGCCAAGATCTGGGCAAACCTCACCCAATGAACCCGGGCAAACCTGCTAAGTCGCATATTGTAGCGAACCACTCGGGGTAACCTACGGCAGAAGTGTATACCTGCCTCCCAAATATGACTTTCTGACCGTCCTACTTGTGTTTTACAAAATATTTTTGAAAAGTGAAGAAATATATTTGCAATAGTTTCTCTGTATGTTTTTTTTTAATAAACATTTTTGATTAATTACTTACCTAATTTAACCGTTTTAGTGCTATGCTTATTTTGCAAGTATATATATAAATTGCTACAGATATTCAGTGTTTATAAATAAAAACGTAAGGTATTCAATAAAAATGCAATAACTTGGACAAATGTCAATCAATTATAATGATTTTTTTTAAATTATGCAAATATCATACTACTATAATAAAAAACTACACATTTTCAATTACAAAAAATATTTTAAAATTCAGAAATATAAGATTATTTCACTTCACAATTATGTTTTCCCCGCGCAAAGTTCATATAGTCCCTTTTTACAGAGAGCGCATATGAGATTGGATGGCCTTATCTCATTTGCTTTACTGCACACATTCATTTATGGGAACAAAGGTCATGTCGTCCGTAGTGCCGCTGTCATTTGATACATTATGATCATCCTCAATAGAACTAACTTCCGACACGGTGATCAATATCCATTCACTTTAGGGTGTATTTATTTCAACAGGATAAACAATAAATACAGTTATCAAGACACGCGCCAACCACAATATACCACGCTCAAATTGAATACGTGCTCTCCCGAGGATGACAAAAAGCACACTGAAAATTATAGCGCTATAGCGCTGCGTCGCAATTTACGTAATTATAACTTACAGCGCGATGGCGCTGGGCCGCACTGTAACAGTTAATCAGATTTTCTTTGTGTTTATAATTTGTCTATTCTTACATTATTGTGTTCTATGTATATCAATTGCCTATACTTGACATTATTATTTTTTAGTATTATATATATTCCTGATGAGGAAAGCTTCGCTTTCGAAACACGTTGATATCTGTGTATTTTAATAAAGTGGTGAATACAAAGTAATTTCTTAATTAATTTATTTAAGTTAGTGTTTACGAAAAAATTAAACTACACTCTCTTCTTGTTTTGTTTGTTTTTTTTTTTGACATTTTAAAGAAAAACCGTCTTTTCAAGTATGTTTTGAAAACGTCGTATTTCTGATTTGATTTTGATAAATGCTAAGCGAATGTAAATTTTAGAAATACGTAACAAATACTTTTTCTTTAAAATCATTATATTTATTGTATTATGTAATAATATTGATATTAAAATTTAAAAAAAAAAATAGATTAAAAAACCTTTGTAACTTTTCCATTTATTTATTTTCGACCGGCCCGGTTTCTCCCTATCACGGGCATCTTCAGACTGGTACAATTAAAACTAAATCTAAAGTATATATAGCATCGATGTCAGGAGTGAGCCCCATTGCTCTTTCTAATATTGTTTTTATTTATGACTTGAAATTTGTTTTATTGCTGACGGTACTGTTTACTATTATGTTTTTAAAAACTACTTTCGGGTTGGTTTATTACCATCTGGAAGACAGATTACATTCTGTTTGTTTACTGAATCTATGGTTTTAAAAAAATTATATAATGTCATTCGTGTCAGCTTTTATTTGAACAGATGGTTATTTCTGGTTTTGTTTTTCCCCTGTGGTTTCCGTCCTCGGCCGACGACGGTCCCTCTCTCCCTAACAAAAAGTCGTTTTAATTAGATTGTCAATAATGAAAAAAAAAGTTGTACTTACTAGAATTTTTCATATATAATCTAATAATATAAATTTGACCAGAATTTATGAAACGACAAATTGGCTCACTGTCTAGACAAGATTCTACGCAATATGAATTGGTCTTATTAAATGTGATATTTTTTAATCAAAATTCCGTCAATTTTCGTCGGGAAATCACGTAAAATATTACGATTTTACCGCGTTTTGCGGCAATTTCGATTCGGACGTTTCCGCCAGAGTTCGGCAATCTCCGCCGGCGTTCGGAAAAGTTCGTTAATTTCCGCCACGCCGCCCATTTCTGACACCGCGCTGACCTTCGCCCCAGTGATGAAAATCTGGGAAACTCCAGAAATCCGTAACAATTGGTTACGAACGCAATTTTTAATAATTGTTTTTTTGTCGATTGTATTATATTATATCCTTACCTAAAAACAAGCAATAACATTAATAGTTAATATTAATTGAAATAAATACAAGAATAAAATAATGTATTCAATAACATGTTTTTTTCCAAAATTATGTTCTCTGCGTGCAGAACTTATATAAATTACACTAATACACAGTGTTTATCTCAAGTGACCTGCCAGTTAAGTATGGTCCTGTATAATATTATCTGCCTGTACATAAAATTAATAAGATGTATATTTTAACGCGGCATCACGTTCATTGTTCAAATACACCGTACATGCAGTTTGGTATTACAGATCGATTCACTTGTGAATGCATTTGTTAGCATAAGTTGTGATGATAGCTTGTCTATACTTAGTAATGAGATGAAGCATTATTTTTTTTCATACATATTTGTACAGCGCCCTTATAAGTGCTCGCAATTATGTAGTGACTCAAGAAATAGCGCCCTTGAGGTGAGTTTTTCACAAAAACGGCGCGCAAATCATCCGAATATTATTATTTAATTTAAAAGTTATTTTTCATAGTTAAAATATATATTTTTTGTTCTTGTTTAAACTTTTTTTTCTTATTACCTCGTTTTTTATTATATTTTTAATATGTCAAAACATCTCGATGAAATATGAGCTCTAGCGATGTGAATTTTATACAGTTTCAACGCATCTATTTTAGTCTTACAACGTAATTTCTATCATTGATTTTAAAATTTAACCCTAGAATAGAAGCGTTCTTCTTTAGCCGATTAATGGAAGCGAGAAGTATATGTTACTTCCATTGTAAATTAGTCATTTTTCTCCTATCTTTGAATAATCTTTGTCGTTAAGGGTAATAAATATTGCGGTCACTCATCATAAACATATTGATTGCTTAAATCTATCAAAATTATGCTTAATTCACTCGTTTATTGTGTCTGAGAAGCGATCAGTAAAATTCACTCCGTAGTTCTCGCCATTCAATGAGACATTAAATTTCCTCATTGATTTTTGTTTTACTTACCCACGATAAAAAGGCGCAACCTGCCGCTATGAAGACAAACGCATTGCTGGGAAAGTCAAGGAAAGCATATCTCGAAGAAATCTAACGCGATCAGTTGGTACTACTGTAAAAATTTGGTAATATCAGTGTTTAACCGAGTGGGGCCCAGCGCCATCGCGCTGTAAGTTTTAGTTACGTAAATTGCGACGCAGCGCTATAGCCCTTCAATTTTCAGTGTGCTTTTTGTCGTCCTCGGGAGAACACGTGTTTGATTCAATTTGAGCGTGGTATATTGCGGTTGGCGCGTGTCTTGATAACTGTATTTATTGTTTATCCTGTTAAAATAAATACACCCTAAAGTTAATAGATATTTTTTCACCATGTCCCAAGTTAGTTCTATTGTGGATGATCGTAATGTATCAAATGACAGTGGACTGTGGATGACGAGACCTTTGTTCCTATAAATGAAGACAGTGACGATGGAAGTGACATTATTGTACATCGCAATAAAAGATTGCGAATAGGAAGTGAATCTTCGGATTCCTTTTCAAAAACACAACTGTGAAGTGAAATAATCTTATATTTTTTTATATTTTTAGTAGTTGTAAATGTGTAGTTTTTTTTTATTAGAACTACAATATTCGCAAAATTTCATTCTTTACTTGTATGATTTCAAAAAAAAAATCATTATATTTGATTGATATTTGTCCAGATTATTGCATTTTTATTGATAACATACTTTTTTATTTCAAAACACAGAATATCTGTAGCAATTTATATACATACTTGCAAAATAAGCATCGCACTAAAACGGTTAAAGTCGGTAGCAACTACTTTTATACAATTAGTCCATACTTTGTCGAGTGTTAAACATTTTTAATCAATTAAATTACTATCAAAATACTTGTCGTTGAAAAGGTTGGTGTTCACCGCGATTCATAAGTCACGTTCGTTTATTTCCGGAAAGCTTCGTTCGATGCCACTTCCCGCGCGAGCCGCCAGACGGCGCTGCTGTCGCCACAGAATAAGGATGGGGCGCCGCCAGTGTTTTTACACAGTTCCAGCCTTCCAGTGACAAATGTATTTGATTTTTTTTATATGTCGATGACTCGTTAGCTAATAACGGAGTAATTTCCTACTGAATATACAAAGTAAAAATGATTAAATGCTTTGACTTAAATCGAGTTATTTGACGGTCGTGTGTGGGACGCTCGACTAGCAGCGGGCACAGACTTACTCACTGACGTCAGAATGAATAGACTTGCCTTAACCTATCATTTCGACTGTTGGATGCAAAGATCACGTTACATCCATTTTGGCACCAGCCTAGTTCTCTGCCGCGACTTTGACTGCGGTAAGCAAATTAAAAAGAGTCAACCTAAATACTCAGAGAAAGTGTTTGGTTTTTGTGAACAAGCCGAGACTTTTGACGTATTTGCTGCTTTACTTAAACTGACGGCATGCCTAGCTCGCTTCTCGCCCCCTTATTTTGATTTCTTCCCCTTCCGTTTTAGGTTATCTCTATGTATTATTTGCTCTTTGGACTTACTCCCTTTTAACCACTTGGGCATCCATGTAGCGTAGACACCACCAAACATCAAAACCAGTAGAGCCACGTAGTGGCATTTACGCCACCAACTGCGCCGGACTCATACAAGTCGTTATATCTCGTTTTCTATTACAGTTAGATATACGATTTAAGCAGGATTAGGAAAAGAAGAAAACACACTTTCTCTACACTTTCAGAAGTTAACCATAAACTCTTCGGAATAATTCTAATATATTCTCAAAAGCAGATCGCAATCGCTTTTTGTATGCGCGGTACACCGAGCTGTCTGACAACTGTTGAATTTTGTGCTTCAATTTACTCAAATTGTCCAGTCAACTAAGTTATTATTAAAATATATATGTATATATATTAACAAATCATTTGTGATATTTTTTCTTCGTTTGTTATTTTTTCTAGTGAACGATTTAGTTAACTTCGAATGACGTTTTCAACACGTATTTGTGAAAATGGAACGTATTCTAGTGATAATTCATAAAAGAATATAATTCTAATGTAAAAAAATGTAAGTGAATTATTTTTTTACGCGGCCATTGGACGACATCCGTCAAACATAATTGGGGTTAGGTTTCTAGTAAAAGATCTAAAATAAGGTCGTTGTACGGAACCTACAAATACTATATTTCGGAGGGAACACCCGGTACACATCGACACCTTAATCTATCAGCAGGAGTTTTGTAGAAGTGTAAAATATAAATCAATAAAAGTCGAATATCTTTTCAACAATGATCGTTTATTAAAATAACTCCTCTATTTGTATAATTTTTCTCATTGAAACAATTGACGTATGTTCACAGTGACATCATTGAGATTGGTAGAAACACGTCAGTTATGACGTCTTTGATGATTTAGTTGATGTCATTGATGTATTTCCCAGAAATAGTGACGTCAACAACTGCCATTGACATCGTTAAATGATTCATCTGAATTGCAGAAATACGGCACCTTGATGCGGTGGCGCACTTTTGCATGTGATTACGTAGGCGCATCTCTGCCATTCTTCTAAATACGTATTATGATTTGGACGTTCGATATAGTCGTTTAGTTGGCAAATTATCACGATTATCGCCAATGATTGTAGTGCCTTCCGTTCGAAGAATTCGCGTCACATGGCGTTAGAAATTACTCGCCATAAGCAACCAATTCTACAGCAATAAGGAACTCCAGTCTTTTTTTAATCAATCATTACGTTCTAACTTAAATACCAGTATTTTTTTTATGAAGTTACTTGTCATGCTTAAAATAATTTTCAATTTTTCGAAGCCCTCAAAAACGGTTAAATTCTATGGCCGGTCGGTTTTGAGGTTAGAATTTCAAAACAAGGATAAGCTTTACCGTACATAATTTTATATTCTATTCATAGTAAACCATAAAAAAACATAAGTAATAACATTTTGTACCTTTTTAGGAAATTTAACTCAAATAATAATAATAGTATAGAGCAATAACATTAACATAGTATTCGCATTGATAATTGGTTTACTCATGAATATTCTAATTTATATAATTAATCTCACAAAATACCCTGAAAGTACCAACCTTCAGGGTGTTTTGTGAGATGATTTTTGTTCTCTTTTATATAACGATTTATAAACTCTACGAATAATTAATTATATATATAATAAAACTTTTATATTCTGATTCGACGTTTTGCTGATTTATATAAATTTTCTTGTTAAGCCGTAACATTTTTCACTGATGTTCCTTATTTTACGATTTTTCATTATCAAAAAAAATATTTAAGTCACCTGTGACAAATAGCCGTATCGCCCAGTGACATCGCCCCATCCCTACTGCGGATCCGTTGCTATGTTCACGGCCGTCCTATGCAGTACTACTCCAGTCGGAGGAGTTGTAGCGCGTCAAAACTTGCAAATTATCCAAAAACACGTTGAAATAGCTGTCACAACCCAATAATAATAACACTCGCCCCTTCGTTAATCCCCCAGTTAAATTAGTGACTAAAACACCCAGTGCGTAGATATTAATACCGTACAAATACGGTACGGAAACACTTAAATTGTCCTAACAAAATCTCATGTTATGTAGGTTCTTCTATCATTTTTGATAAAAAATGATTTAAAAAACGCAGGAAAATCGTTCAATACATCAAAAACGTCTAGTTTATTTATTATTTTAAATATTAAACAAAAAATATGCTTTTAAGTGTTTTATATGCGTTTTTTTCTAACGTCGCATTTGTATCAGAATCAATTTGTTTATATTATGTTGTATTGTGCTACCGCTGACAGATCCGTTGTGGTTTCTCTTTTTGTTTTGTGCGCCGCCTGTGCAATAGACAAAGTTATCGCCGAGTATGGTTTTATCAATTTAGTGCATCTTGTGAGGTTGAGAAGAAGATGGGAAAGGTTGAAAAGTAGTTTCTGACTATTCGGATCTTGTTTTCATGAAAAATATCTGCGTTTAATTTGTATTTGTTAGTTGAGTTAGCTAGTAAGTCATACGATTATAGATTTCTGTTAATTTTTATGTAACTATTATTGTTCTAACGGCTTTCTGTTATCAGAACTGGATTTCCAGTCACTTCCCGCCCCCCTTGTGCCAGCTGTCACAATAGAATTCAACTAAAATCTAACAAACTGTAATAACATCTGAAATAAGTAAATATATGTAATTGAGCTCATTTTTGGCACACGAAAACGCCCACAGTACACTTCTGTAACATAATAACAATTTTGTCCTATTTTTAGAACGGAATTGATCAAACATTTGGAAAGAATTTCATAATACGATGTAACCTACTTCACTTCTATGGCTTCGGACAAAACTCCGCCATCAAAGAATACATGATATTGGTTCTTTACGAGTAGATGCTAGTGATAGCAAATCCGTGGCCGTTTCGAAACATCCAGATTTTCGGATTTCGTGAAACTCAAAATCCGGATATCTGGATTTTTGAAAAAGTCGAGGGTAATTTTTTTTCTATTTGAGAAAAACACATAATTTTAAAAAATATATAGTTTCAGGTTCGTAAAAATAAATAAAAAATATTTGCTTTATCGAATGTCCAAAAAATGAACTGCATTTTTTACTTTCTTTATATAAAAACGCGTAAATATTGAAGAAGAATTGATAGTATGAAATTATATTTGTCAAAAGTGCCAACTCTATAAAATGGATTTTTAAAATATAGTTTGTTAGGTTCTTACCTAGAACCTATTCTAAATATCCGCAAATGCAAATATTTTTTTATTTATTTTTATGAATCTGAAAGTATTTTTATTTTTTTAAAATTATGAGTTTTTCAACTGAGTACCAACTGGAAAACATTGCCAAGTCTAACTTTTTCAAAACTAAAATTTCAATGACCGAATTCTATTAATTACATAAAGAAACATTTCCCAGGCGGGTGGTGATGTTTGTTTGTTTTGGATACAAATCTACAGTTTTATTCCGAGCTTAATGAAATTTTTCACACATGACCTTCGAAACGAGAGGAAGGTCACTGTATATATGAGATTTCGAAAAGCACCCTCATCCCCTTTCTACCCCTTAAAGCAGAATGTTGTTATTTCTTAATGAAATTCTGTCCATTTGACGTTCAAAATAAGAGGAAAATTACTGAGTAAGTAGGGGCAGGGTCAATACATCATCAAAATTTTACTCCAAACCGTACATGACTCCGGGCAACGCCGTGTACATCAACAGATCAACTACTGATTTCGATGTGCGGTTCCTTTTCGGGAACGTATTGCCTTGACCCTATTACGCGTCGGACGTGTTCATTTCACATGACACGTTTCCACAAATGATTGCAAAAAATCTGATAATCCGGATTTTTCGTAATCCGGATAATTCGCATTGCAATCTCTAGTCGATACTATGCAATAGTGGTGGGCGAAGCAGCTCGGTTTAGTGAGCCGGATCACTAAATCAGCTCTTTGTAGTGTACCGGTTCGGTGATCGGGCTCGATTGAACGACGGTTCGCGTCCCCTCGCACCATGCCCTGTCCCTCGCTCCCTTCGCCCTCCTAAAGACGTCCTTAAGACGCTCTTATACGATACTTTTTTCGTCCAGTTTTCATGTGGATTGTCTTTACAGAGAGCTGATTTAGTGATCCGGCTCACTAAACCGAGCCGCTTCGCCCACCACTACTATGCAATAGGGGTATTATAGTGCGTACTAAAAATATATAATAAAATTTTACATTTAAAATATTTGTAAAATATGATTAGGGCTGTCAGAAAAATGTCATATTTCTGATTTGATTTCGGTAAGTGCTCTAAGCCTATATTAATTTTTGAAAAATATGTTATAATTTTTTTCTTTTTAAAAGCGTTGCTTAGCAACTGACGTCAGAAAATTTCGACGGCTGGGAGCAATGTCACGTGACACGCATTACGGCACCAGCCTAGTTCGCTGCCGTCCACGTTTTTTCGCGTGATTTTGACTGAAATTGCAAAACATTTAAAAAAGGTTCAAAACAAAAAAAAATCTAAACTTTTTTTTTTTTTTTTTTTACTTAGTTTCTGTTTTTACTTAGATCGGCCGCACGCCTAGCTCGCCCCCGCCCGTAATATTTGTTTTTTTTCCCCTTGCGTGTTAAGGCTCTATGTATTGTTGTATTATTTGTTCTGTGAGGGAGGGCGTTAAAAAAATCTTTTTTCGGTTTAAATATTTAATTTTGTTCAAGTTCTGAATATACGGGTGCTTACTTACCAACCTTCCTCTGCCCTTCGGCCCCACTGCATACCCCGACCCACTGGCACCGGACGGTTGTAGCATTTTTATGACGCCATTTAATGTGGCTTTAACTGTCTTCTCATGTAAATAAAAACATCTTTCTTATGACAGATTTTAAGTCGTTTATTACGCCAAGATAAGAAATAAAAATACACATTTAGATTTGAAATAGAATGATAATTGTCAGGAATTGTATTTATCTAGCCTGTCGCCATTCTGTAACGAGATCGGAGGCCTCTTTTAGGGAAAATTCATTTTCCTCAGGCTTAAGGGGATTAACAGTGTGCAATATTCTAAAAATTATAATAAACTATACTTGTTAAGTATGTATGATGCACCTATAAACCTAAGGATAAGATATTGTCCTTATCGTTAGGGTTATAGGTGCATCATACATACTTAACAAGTGTAGTTTATTATAATTTTTAGAATTTATTTAAATCACTTTTATCGGACATTTCGAACTTTTGGCATAGGTATGTATCGTCACAAGCATCGCGATTTCATGCTTTCGGTTTATTTAATATCATTATTATGTGACACTCGCTAATAATCTTTAAAGTTAATACTCTGGATAATAGTGACTTTTTTCTATTGTTAAAACTACGCAAATATCGATATTTTTAATGACAGCTGTCATCCGAGAGAACCGGAATAGCGGTTAAGCAAAAAGTATTTAAAATCCTTAAAAGGAACCGAAATCAGGTCCCTGAATTTCTAGGTAGGTACTGTTTCCATTTTCCTTCCGCCATTCGTCTATGTAGTAGAATTAACGGTCTACGCATTTCACGTAGGTTTTAAAGGTTGCGGGTTCGAATTCTGTTACTGAAAGAACGTTTTTTCATAGCTTGGCATTTATTGTAAATGTTTGTTATTTTGGAACTACAAAATTTCATTACTATGGCAACACCAAGCTGCTGACTTATTTTTTGTTATCTAAAATACGTATATGGTTATTTAAAATATTGCCGAACCGCCAATTTAAGTAGTTGCGGTAAATAAGTGAAAATGTTACGCTTGTTTTAAAAAAAATATATATTTTGTTGGGGTTCCTGGTTTGACCCCTTTACAAATGTTTTAAATTTTGCTTACCGCATTCAAAAATCACGTGAAAGAAATGTTAATGGTTACATAATTGTATAAGTAAAATACAGTAAAAAACCGCTTATCTGTCAAATGTAATGCGATAGTTTTGATTATTCTCTTTACCGCTTCTATTTTTACAACGTTTGAATGCGCAGGAAGCCATAATTATTCCTTAAAATCTTTGAATTATCGCTCGCCGCCAGTCAATACACGAACGATGACGTCATGGATTCGAGAAATGCGTGAACCAATGCTGCCAAATTTGGGATAACACGCGGTTGATTTCCAGTCGTCAAAATCGTAGGCAAATTTTGCAGGTCTATTTGGTCTGACGTCAGAGCGGTTGCGCTAGAGTTGAAATTTTGCACCGCAGGCGAAATATTTCGATATTATAATTTAACATTAATTATTATCGGCGACAATAGAAATAATGCGCATTTCGTAAATGGAACGTCATTCCAATTTCGAATTGTAACCGCTAGTCGCACGTGACGGGCATTTTTAATTTCGACGGAAATGAGTTTTCATTGTTGCCTGGGCGGTGTAGTAGTTGCGGGTGACGATGTTAGGTCCAAAAACCCATTATTTATTTACTTCAATACATTTTTATCCTATAGCACAGAGTTGAGCTTATTGACTGGCAATATAACCATCCAACTATATAGCAGAAAATCTGTTTGTCTGATATCTGAAGTTGTAAAATCCCTCGAACAGTGAGCCCTGGCGTCATACAATTTGCAAAGCTTTTCTGTCTGAATTAATAGACTTGCCCTAAGTACGATTTCGACTGCTGGAGGCAAAGGTCACGTGATACCCTTTTTGGCACCAGCTTAGTTCACTGCCGTCCATGGCGTGATTTTGACTACGATAAGAAAATAACAAAATATTTATAAAAAAGGGTCAAACTAAATACTCGACAAAATATTCAGTTTTTATAAACAAGCCAAACCTTTTTACTTAGTTGCTGTTTCTGTTTAAATTGGCGGCACGCCTAGCTCGCCCCCCGCTCCTCTTATTTCTTCTCCTTGCGTGTTAGGGCTCTCTTTGTATTATTTGCTATTTCTGCTCGCGTAACAAATCTGTTTTTCCGAAACAGTTAAAACTTTCGAACATTGAGTTCTGGCATCACGTAATTTGCACTGATTTTTTTGTCTAGATCGACATAATTATTATCATCTCGCAACCTAATTTCCATCTAAAATCTGATTGACAGATGTTGCAAAAATGCTCGAGTGGATGTTGTGCTCTGGCGTCATAAAATTTGGGCAGCTGTTTCTGAGTGTTGTAATCTACGGGTCAATGCAAATATTTTTGATTTGCTACATAATTTCCATAAAAAATAAATAAATCTGTTGGCGGGTGGTGAACTCTGGCGTCGTGAAATTTTCCCCAGTTTTTTTAATTGTCCATTTAAGAATATTTTGGCCAGCGCAACTATTATTAGCTCACCAAGTAATTTCGATTGTGAGCTCTGGAGCTTTGAAATATTCCTTTGGCTGTCAATAATATGGACTGCTGTGAAATATAAATCTGTTAATAGTAGATACACAGTGTATCCTGATGAGGAAAGCTTCGCTTTCGAAACAAATTGATATTTATGTATTAAAAAGTGGCGTCAACAAAATACTTTGTATTATTTTTATTAATAATAATTTATTTGTTGGCGCCCCCGTACAGGTTAACACTTCCTTACAGGACACGAGTAAATGTGAATGTTACGATTACTCGTGTCCTGTTTCACCATGGGAGTCAAAAAGCTGCCGGCTTCTTTTTGTAACACAGTCTCAAAACGCATAAAATTATTGGCCGTGACTTGATGTTGCCATAATCTCAGTTAAATTCGGAAAATTGTTACGATTTGGAAGTTGGCATTGAACAGTTTGGACTTCACCTTGAAACGCTTTATTTAGGGCCACCACCATCCATCAACAATATCTAGACAAAGCATGTACATCTTAAAAATGATGCCTGAACCAAAATGAATTGTTTGCAAGAAGCATTTTTATTTTTTTTTTAAATTTGTGTATGTGACACCTCACAAGAGCGCCCCAGAGCACGTACAGGGTAATTATATATCACTACCCGGTTGGGCAACGTTGTGAGGCGGGTTAATGAGGGAGCTGTAGGAAGCGATTTGTTAATGCGGGCTTTGAAGAGGATCGGATAAAATGTTGGAGGAAAGACAGATGGCCGGTAGCTCGTTCCACATACGAGCCGATTTATATAAAAAACTATTCGGAAAAACGGATGTTCCGCTCGTGTCTGTCGAGTTTCACGTGCGTGCACCGGCGCGGGGGGATCAACGCCGCTAGCTCCTTTGAGCAGGCTCCATTAAAATATCCCCAGAACAGATTCAGCATACCTACATTGCGTCTGTGCATCAGAGATGGCAGTCGGTCTGTTAACAATAGATTGTCAGACAAACCGCCCTCCTTCGCACAGAATCGAGCAGGTTTATCAAGTGTTTGTGACTTCCAAATTCAACCGTCGGACGTACTTGCGATTTGTATAGGGTCGGCACTGTCGGCAGTCGTGTTCTATTGAAGTATCTGCGTGAATGGTAAATGGAGTCGATGACGCACGAGGAATACAACATGGCACGACCAAATGAATCAAATACTTTATTCAGGCTCACGAGTCAGCTCACTGGTCTGCAGCCCCAAGGTACCTTAAAAAACCCTTATCTCTGTGCAGAAGCGGGCGGTCCGTTTGATAGATTCGCCTATCTTAACAAGCAGGTTGCAATCTTTAGAGCTCAGACGTTAGGTAGGAATGCTGTCCTTGTTATACCGGTATTTCAATGGAAGATGCTCTGAGAAATTAGCGTCATTGATACCTTCAGCACCGGTGCACAGTCTGGAAACACGACAAACGCGCGCCCAACATTTGTACACTGTTGACATTTGTCACATGAAAACTGGTTATTTCTACAACTCTTTCTTGAGTTCAACAGCTCGGCTGTGAAACTACTTGCCAGCCTCTGTGTTTCCTCCATCCTACAACATGGGGCTTTTCAAGACCCATATTAACTCCTTCCTCTCCTCAAAAAGACCCTCCACACAGCATCCTCAAAGAAGACAATAGAGATATTATTTCCGTCGGAGCCTACCTTGTGGAGTTAATAAAAAAAAATGGTATCGATAAAGATGGCAGGAAATTAATAAGGTCTCATTAGGTCAGTGGTTAGAGTGCTAGTCCCGGTAAGACAGAGGTTCTAGCTTCGATTCCCAGATCTGATTGTCGCCTTTCTTTCTGTTTTGGATTTCATTTGAGATTTGTTAATATTGTCTTCATTGATTAAATATTTCAATTGAGTTTGGCGCCAACCAAATATACTAAGCGTAGCCCATTTAAAAATTAATTTAACAAATTTAATTTAATTTTAATTCGTAGGCTGCATCAGTTGCTAACCGGCCAAGGTAGCAGATTGAACACGCCTGTGTCTCATTAGTTTTGTTTTTCATGTTATGCTGCAACAGATTTCCGGCTGTCCTAAGCCAGTGGGATCAAACACATTGGCTAACTTATCAAGAAAAGTTTCGATTCTGAATGGTGGTCTTTCACCAGGGCGATACTGACAGTATCTTAATATATAATAATATAACTAACTAAGCATCACGCCGTTTCTTCGTTGGGGTATGTTGTATGGAGCCCGCATCCGGTGAAGTATTCCCTCATGTTGGAGAGAGTTTAGAGATTTCTCCACCTGAAGGAGTATGGCTACTACCCGTGGCTCTATCCTACCGACATTCTCTTAGGTATGCTCGGAATGAACCATCTGCGGGTCAGAAGGGATGTACACATTGTCACACATTTCTTCAGACTGTTTAGCGGATGGTATCTTTTTGTATGATTTCAAAGTTCTACCTGAATATATTTATATGGGACATCTATTGACTTTTGTACAAGTCTTGAATGAATATTTAATTTATTGAAGTTTATGTAATATTTATTTATTGAAAAAGGATAATATTAACAAATCTCAATGAAACTGAAACAGAAAAAGTTACAAAATTAAAAGGGAAACGGTCTCAACTGAGCAGTCTGGGTTCGTGTCCCAGTTGCAACGGTTGCCTTTTCATTTTGTCTTTTTCTGTTTCACTTTCATTGAAACTTAATATTATCTTGTGCTTTGTTTCACAATTAATTATTTAAAAATAATATATAGTTTATTTGCTACACATTCCGGAGTGGAAGATACTCTTAGTATCGTCCCGGTGAAAGACCACCATTCAAAATTGAAACGTTGCTCAAAATGGCTTCGGCCATCGTGCTTCGTGACCAAATCTGAATAGACAGGCTCTCTCCCCAACTCTTCTTTTTCCTTTTTCACTTTCTTCAGCCTCACAATATTCCCTAAATCAATGATGCCATAGTCCCACTGGCTCTGAGCAGTTGGGACTCATGCGGTAATAATTAAATAATTCTGGTAACTTAAAAGATTGTTTGAAATGACTTTAGCTACGCTTATTGACCGCAACCGAATAGGCAGGCACTTATTTTATTTATTTATTTATTCTTAAATTTAATTATGAAAACAAAAACATTAGCCACCCATCTCACTAGGACAGTCCTGTTGAGATGAGCGGCTTTACATGACATTAGCCACTCATCTCACTAGGACAGTCCTGTGTTGAGATGAGCGGCTTTACATAACATTAGCCACTCATCTCACTAGGACAGTCCTGTGTTGAGATGAGCGGCTTTACATAACATTAGCCACTCATCTCACTAGGACAGTCCTGTGTTGAGATGAGCGGCTTTACATAACATTAGCCACTCATCTCACTAGGACAGTCCTGTGTTGAGATGACGGTTACTCACTAGGACAGTCTAGCCACTCATCTCACTAGGACAGTCCTGTGTTGAGATGAGCGGCAACACAATTTAATAATTATCCGTAAATTTCAATAAGCAAACAATAATACATGAAAAAAAAATTGTTAATATTAATAAGTAGATAATAGTAAATAAATAATAAAGATCAGACAATAATAATTAAATAATAATAGTAACTAAATAATGATCAGTAAATAGTAATAAGAATGTAATAATACAAATTAAATATTAAGTAAATATTGATAAGTAAATACTAATAAGTACATAATTATAAAAATAGTTAAATCATAATATGTAAATAAAAGTAAAAATAGGTAAATAGTAATAGTAATTAAATAGTAATATGTAAATAAAAATATGCAAATAGTAGTATGTATGTAAATAAAAATATGTAAGTAAAAAAAAAAATTATAAGTAAATAGTAATAAGTAGTAAAAAGTAGGTAAGAATAAGTAAATAATAATGATAATATCGAGCACATATAGTTTCAACATTAATTACAACATAATGGATAACATGGATAAAGCGAAATCCCCACTCTCAGCTAACATATACTTTTTGACCATTTTTTTAAATAAATTTAGCGTATCTATAGTTTTAATGTTGTCACTAAGCCTATTATATAACAAAGGAGCTTTACAAGAAAAACTCCTTTGTCCAAATGATGTTCTGTTACTTGCCGGCTGATACATTAGAGAAGAATACCTTATAGCAATATCAATATTGTTAAAAAATTTACAGAGAGCCTGTATTATGTAAAATTGCCTTACTGTCATAATTTTACTTTCACTGTATAATAAGTGTGATGAATATAAAAAACATTTCTTGTACATTATTTTTTAAATTAATTTTTGAGCAACATTTAAGGACTCTAGTAATATATAGTTTTTAGTGTAACTTGGTCCAACATATTTATTAGAGCCTTGAAGATATAGGCTAGTTTTCTTATTTTGTTTGTTTATACAGCAATATGATCGTTCCATTTTAAATATTTATCAATAATTAAGCCAAGATATTTGATATTGTCTACTCTTTCCAAAGATTGACAATTGCACTCGTGTACACAACAATGCATTGTTAAGGAACGGTCCACAGAGGGTTGACTTACGGAGGAAAATGCTAAAAGTAATATATTTAGTTTTTTGCGTGTTTAAGTTAAAAGGTTTTGAACAAGCCACCTTTTAACAATCTTTAATCCTGACTCACACTTAGCATAAGTTTCATCCCAAGTATCACCAGCAAACACCAAAACAGTATCATCTGCAAATACAACTGAAGAACCCAAGAATGATAATTTACAAAGGTCAATAATATACAATAAAAATAAAATTGGACCTAGAACACTACCCTGGGGAACACCATATAAAATTGATTTATTTGAACTAATATGATCATTAATCATTACTCTCTGTGTTCTATTCCCAAGATAAGTTCTGAACCAATCTAGTGCTTTATTAGCAACACCCATTGAATTAAGTTTTTTAAGCAGTAAACCATGGAATACGGTATCAAAGGCCTAGACAAGTCTAGAAAGACAGCCATTGCTTTATTACCAGCATCTAGAGTTTCTACTAATAATAATAATAATCGGACCATTTCTATAGCGCTGCTTTTGTGAAAAATTACCTCAGGGGCGCTGTACAAATATTACTTCCTATTCTTATATTACGTCTATTCTACGAATTTATTATTATTATTATTTTTTTTTTTTTACATTTATTTTCTCTTTTTGGACAGGCTATCATTACACATTATTTATAGACCATATAAAGAGATGCAGTTAAATGATAAAAACTAAATTTAATGCTAAATTGAAAAAAAAGAAGCTAACTGTATTTATTCCTTACGATATATTGCAAGACGCTAATACAAATGATAGAGTGATTGTTTCCATTATATTCAAGAATGTATTTAAGCTAAGACAATGAATTATTATCCATATTTTTTAGGATAAATAACACAGAATACTCTTAAAAGGGTGAAGCGGTGGGGGAGGATGGTGGCCGGGGGAATTGATCCATAGGGCCCTCAAAATCTTCTTTGTCTTGGTGACGCCCCTGGGCGGTGTGACGGGACGGATTGGTGTTGGTCTGCACGTATGCCAGGTGGCGCTTGTCAGCCGGCTTCAGGATCCGGAAGGAGCACTTCAACGTGTCGTCCACTGACATCATTGCTCCTGCGTCATCGTATTCCCCACAGTAGTTGGGCGCCGAGAAATGGGTGACCAGTTGCTTCTTGCCAAAGAACTCATACCCGTCCTCTACCACCTGATGTACCCGGCAGATCAGGTCAAAGTCGTGCTTGTTGAGGAACTTGGCCACTATCTCAATGACGAAGGTAAAGGCTCGTTCTCGCCCCAGCTGGCGGTGTCCTTGTTGGGGTCGGACCACAGCAGGTCGGTCCACAGCAGGTCGCAGAGCATCCCACTTCCCGGTTGTATACAATATTTTTTACAACCACCGTAGCCCGAATAGCCGTTTCTTTTACTTTTGGCACTTCACTATAAGATGTGGTAAGGGCCTTCGACCGACCGCCAGATGTGACCGATGCCCGATGCGTTAATTCGGAAGAACGAAGCAGATTTCGACTTCTACGACTGTGGTCACTTTTAAAGCTGAATCACTCGTTCCGATATTCTCTCTGAAGCCAAACTGATTAATTGAGAGAATTTTTTTTTTTTATGAGTCATCAATCTAATTTTAGCTAATTTCTCTATTATTTTTGATAAAGTGTTAAGTAGGGAGATAGGTCGATAGTTATTAACATTTAAGTTATCCCCTCCTTTAAATACAGGTACAACTTTGGCATTTTTGCAATGATTGGGAAACAAGCCTTTCTCAAAGCTAACATTTGTAATGTTTGTAATAGGTATGACTAATTCAGAACAATTTTGTTAGTAGACCATTGCACTTATACTGCATTTCCGCTTGAAAAACCTGATTTAAGCTCATTAATCACTTTTAGAACTTCATTACAATTCGTTGGGATAAATTCAAAACAGGCGTTTTGTAAAGAATGTGTTGGATTACAATTTTCAATTAAACATTGTTCACTGGTATTATTTGAACTGCACAAAAGATTTGAAAAATTTTGACCAACACCATTAAAAAATTCATTGACATAGTTAGTAATGAGAGTTGGATTATCATTTATAGATACAATCTTATTTTTAACATTTAGTCTATTTATGGAAACTGGTTCCTTTTGCATATCCAATACTTCTTTTATTATTTTTCATTGCTGCTTTGTGTTGCCTCTAACCTCATCAAGCTTCTCCTTATAATATGATTGTTTAGTCGTTCTTATAATTTTAGTACACCAATTTCTATATGTTCTGTAATATGGTAATTGTTAAATGTTGTTCGGTTCTTTATGACAATTCTTGTGTATTTTGTCACATTTCATGAGGCAGTTAACAATGCCGGAAGTTATCCACGGTTTTAAACACTTTTACAATGTATTCTCTTTGTAGATGAGCAATTCTCAATATGCATTTTTAAACACGTTATGAAATTATCAGTTGCTATAATAACATCACTTGTATATAAAACTGTATTCCAGGTTTCCTCTTTCAGTTTTGAATTTAGTTGGTCATTGTCTACAATTACTTTTAGCTTTACGTCAGATTTTTGTGATTTTATTACTAGGCACTTAGGATATTTCAATATTGTAGCAAAATGATCTGTAACACTGGTCCTGAAGACAGCACTCCGAGGATCCACTTTTGATTTGATCATAATGTGATCAATGCAACTTTCAGTACTTGAAGTTACTCTAGTAGGTGAAGTAATATATGGTTTTAAACCACTGTAAATCATAAGTGAAAGATATTGTTGACATTTTGAATTATTCATATCTAAAATATTAATATTTTTATCACCACATAAAATCACTTCATGGTTACATGTTAATACAGAACAGAGTAAATCATTTAGATGGTCAAGAAAAGTATCAATTTGTGCCTGAGAAGGAGATATGTAAACTGCTATTACACATACGTTATTAGAAAGTTGCAATTTAAGACAATTAGCATGTGGAATAACTATTTCTTCAACAGACGCTGGGACATCATTCCGAGTGTAAACTACAACTCCATCATTTTGAAAGTAATTTTTGTTTGTGTTGTGCGATAAATATCCAGTAATGCCTGGGATATTATTAAAGGAATCTTTTAGCCATGCCTCACTAAATATGATTATACTAAATCTGTGTCGAATTGATTCGAGAACAGCTACAGTATCATCGAAATTTTTTTTTATGCTTCTTATATTCATAGAGAATATTGAAAGCTCAGAATGTATCAGGAATTCATTGCATGTTACCGGGTTATATATGTTGATATTATTTATTTCTGTATTATCATTTAATTCAGGATCTAAAAAAAAATCCATATTATCAGGATAAAAATGTAAATAAATTTTTTGTCAATCAGACTATTAATTTTAAATCATTGATATGTTTTATATTGATTACTTTAGAAGATTGGTGTGAGTTTTTTTTTTTACCAAGATCTTATTATTTTTAAACCAGGTATAAAAATATTGTTTTCCTTCAGTTTTTTGCTTCGTTTTCCAGAGCAGTTCTTTATAGTAAGATGATAAAATTTCGCCAACAAATAAATTCTTCTCTCTTGCGATTTTACTGGAACTTAAAACTCTCTGCTGCGACTCCTTGACTTATCGACCTTTTACTTCTCTTTTACAATATTCTTTTTTTTATTTTTTTTTCTAGTCGCTAATTATTATTTGTTTTTTTTAAGTTTTGGAGGCTTCCATTGTTCTTCCGTATGATATGACTTATGATTACTACTTTCACCGGTTAGTAGACGAGCAGCCCAACGTCATGGGTTCTCACTACGGCTACTCGGGTTCAATTTCAATTCAATTCTATATTCATTTTTAAAAATTTACATTTTAAGTCATTTTTAAAGATATTATGAAATACGACAGGATGTACAACACCCAAAATAATTACTTATAAAAAATAATAAAAATTAAAAGAAAGAAGGTAGACATACATAATCTCAGTAAATTGCGTACAACACATACTGGTATTATACAAGTAGCAACAAAGCTTTATGTTTAAACGCAACTTCATTGATGCTAAATATGTCCATATCCAAAGTGATTCTATTTAACAGCAAGATTGCCCTCCCCACCGGCATGACCATTGGCAAGTTGGTCCTGCAGGCCGGGAGATAAAACAGTCTATGCTGTCGGTGACGGAGATAACCATCGGGAACATAGAAATGAATGCTCTCCACGATAGCCGAGTTTTGGAACCATCCGCGAATCAATCTGAAGAAATGTGTAACAATGTGTACATCCCTTCTGACCCGCAGATGGTTCATTCCGAGCATACCTAAGAGAAAGTCGGTAGGATAGAGCCACGGGTAGTAGCCATACTTCCTCGGGTAGAGAAATCTCTAAAATTACTTCTGAACTCTCTCCAACATGAGGTAACTTCACCTGATGCGGGCTCCAAACCACCGACCAATTCAATCGTCTGCTAGCCCATCACGTCCTCAATCACTGCTCAAGCAATATTCCCACATTGTAATTATGGTAGTAGGAGGAAGTCAATCATTATCAGGTTATATTAAAAATATAAAAACCATAATTTTTTTTATTTCAATAGTTTTTTCGTTATTAAAAATGAGTTGATTTAAAAAAATGTGACGTGAAAGTGAAAAAATAAAATTTATCAGCGCCGAGCGTTCCATCGGTCAGATGGAAGAAGTCACGACGGCTAGTTTGCCACTACCCGAGTTATCTGCATACCCGCAAAGCTGGCGGGGACCGCGCTAGCCCCGCCGGACGGGGGAGGCACCCGGCCAGCCGGCCCCAGTCTCTATTACTATGGGGACTTGGAAAAGAACCGCTCGTTGAAACAAGACGTGCCACTAACGCATAAGGTGCGAAGAAAACAACGCGAAGACGAAGATGACACTCTGAAGAAGTTGAATGCCAGTAAACGCGAAGGTGTTGTTATAGAATCCGACGTGAAAATAGAAGATGGCCAGATTACCTTCAACCAAACTAGTAAACAGAGAAAGATGTATACCCTCGACCGCCCGACAAAAAAAAAAAAAAACATAAATTCGGACGGCGTCGAACTAATACCTACGACGGAGAAACAAACGTTCAAAACCGTACCAAAATTCTTCGACACGGCAACAGTGACACTGAAGATTTGAGCGTCAGCGACGAAAGCAGTAGCGAAGATGACAACGACAAATTCGCGACTAAATGCAGCATTAAAAACGGCGAAGATCTACCGTTACTCGGTGCATTATCGATTAACAACTGCCAAGTGACGCTTGCCGACAGATCAAAAGCTTACTTATGCAAGAATCTAGATCTGGAAGCTGACGATGTTAGTATCACTTACGACGTGCCGAACACTCGACGCAGTGTTACGTATTCAAATGCCGGGACGTTCCCGATGCCAGATGCAAAGCGGGTGGGACACTATGACGAGCCAAACGAGTCCAATGCGTCCCAGTTGGGAGAGGACTGGAGGGACGGGGCGGGCGGGGTGCGGAGGAGCCGCAGCTGGTACCTGTGCTGCCCGGGCTCTGGATTGGCCGAGAGACCGGCCAATGAGGAGTCCACCAATCTATCGGATGGGGATAGAATTGCAACCATTACGAATGCACCTAGTCCCGGAGAGAATCAATATGTAAGGTTTTCGTTAAATTTTAATTAATCTTTTTTTTTTTTTCATTACAATGGCAATACCAAGCTATTCACTCTGTCTTTGAAATTTGTTCTTCAGATTCAAATTTTTCAGCTTGATAGCTCGCTAGGGGATCAATGATGGTCGTTCCTCTGAGTCCCTTCCGTTGAATTACCGGTAGAACATGGATCTCATTCCCACCTGACATCTGTGCTCCATAGATTGTAATCTTGGGAGACGGGTATGAGCATGTGCCTCGGGAACCATTAATTGGATAACAGACACCTCTGCCATAGGTCACTCCAAGTGGTTCGCTACGGCAGGTGACTTCGCAGGGGTACCCGGCTTCATCCAGTGAGGTTTGTCCAGGTCTTGGCGGCGGATGCGTCTACCCACCAGATGCGTGGTGGGCCGGATCGGGAAAGGCCGTTTGAGGGAGACCCCTTGACCACTCCAGCTGGACTCCCATCAGCTTGCCCGCAGTGGGAGGGATGGGTTAATGCATCCATCACTTCTGGACACACTGACTCCCAGATTCCTACTGACTCCTCACCCTTTTCCTTCCGAGAGCTTTCTTTTCTTCTTTTCCTTAAAAAGACTACACAGCATCCCCAAAGATGCCATAGGCTCTGAGAGAAATTATTTTCCTCAGGGCCTATCTATGCCATCTTGTGTGGAGTTAATGTAAAAAAAAACTAACTCATCACACCATTTAACTGCAAGGGTAGGCAGAGAGAACGGACCGTCAAACAACTCAATCTTTTTTTTTTTTTTTTTCATATATTTATTAGACATAATTAAGAACATTGTTTACTTTTTTATAGCGAACGTGTATTTAAGTACAATTTTTATTTTTTATTAATAAATAATCCTTTTAGTTTCCTTTATTCAAATTGAATACCTCCCTAATTGAGAAATTCTCGTGTTTAGGGAGGGAGTACTAATATTTATTGTTCATATCTTGGCATATCTTGGCATACACTTCTTACCTCATTCAGTCATACATTCTCTTCTGTTATTCCGACTTCTGACATGGGTTTTACCACACATTCGCCTCAGAGATCTCATTTCTAGCATTCAGTCTACTTTTATTCTTCCTCTGCCAGTTCCATGCCATACTGCCATACATCAGGGTTGGCATCAGCACTCCATTGTGGACTGCTAGCTTCGCTTCTTTGGACGACTTTTATTTGCGCCAACCGCGTTTAGTCCTCCATTAATGGAGTTTACTGCATTCACCCTGCTTTCAATATCCGTCTTTCCATCTCGTAAACATACTTCCCAAATATACAAACTCATCGACCTGCTCCAAGTATTCATCATTCACAACTATATTGCACACTGTTTTCGTACTCTCTCTTTAAAACACCATGACTTTAGACTTACTTCCATTCATCATTAGCTCATTCTTCATACATACTTCGTTCATCCTAGTTTGTTAAAATAGGAAAATGTGTCCAAACGGACTGCCCACTTCTGCGGAGTCAAGGGTTTTTTGTGGTACTTTGCAACCGCAAGGTTTGTTAACTCCTTTGAACTGTATGACAAAACTCATTGTCATACAGTTTCATAGCTGATTTGCAGATCTTTTCAATGTTAAACTATTTGTTAGTGGATTCCATTGCTAAGGAAGACACTGTTCACGGTCCGTTAAATGATATTCCTGTTCAAGTTCGAGTGCCATCAACTAGCGTTCTTAAAACTAGTTAATGGCACGGTTGTGTCGAAACTGGTAGCGAATTTAATAAATCAAAAATAGCAAAAGTACATGGTAAATTAAAACTTCCAAACAAAATGTCTAGAAATTGCTATATAGTGAATGCCGAAAAAATACAAGAAAATATACATATTTCCCTATTCTAAAAAGTAAATACAAACTCCAATGGTCCTCTGAATGGAAAATATATTCTCTAACAAAAGGTCATCAGTACTCATTAATTCAACCGTTTATTCCTGTCAATCCCTGCTTTCATAAATACACTTGCATGCCAAAAAAATATATTTCCTCCATAACTCGAATGAGACTAGGTCACACTTCTTGTCTTAGTCATCTCGCCAGATGCCACATAGTCAGCTCGCCTTACTGTGATTGTGGGTCAGAGGATGCTGTGGACCATAATTTCTTTGAGTGTCCTATCAATGACCAATTTCCAAACTTTATGCATGAATTGGTAAAACTTAATATTGATCTCCCTGCCAGTATTCCCTGTCTCCACTCCCCCCAAATTAACAATTTATTAGCAAAATGGCATTATAATTTAAGTCATTGGGGATTAAAAACATATAAATTTGCACTGTAACTTATTTGCTTCAATTTTATTTGGCCAAATATTATATCCTGTTTAAAAGTAACTAATTTTAAGAACAATCTGTACTGTTAAAATCTAACTGATTAAAAATGGCCAAGATCGCCCTTAATGGGTGAAAGCCATAAAAAAAAAAGATAAACTACTATCACACACAGTTGTACCCTGGAACGAGTTCTCTTATTCATCATCCCGATTTGGTGACCATACACAAGAGTAATGTGTGATGTATCTTGTTGGTTCCAGCTCCACCTAGCCGCAGTCTCCTCGCTGAAGAACGAGGTGCTGGAGCTCTCCGCCAGACTGCACGCGGCGCACCGCGACCGCGACTCGGCCAGAGAGGCGCTATGCGCCGCGCAGGTATGCAACAACTGGCATTTTAACCAATTGTCTAAAGCTATCAATGTTTATTAGTGTAATAACACAATTAATTGATATTCTGTTAAATCCGTACAACTCCATTTTATTGTTTTTTTTTTTAAATTTAAATAAAATAAATTTAATAATGTTCTTATTAAGTTCAGCAAGTATTTTGTTTTTTGTTTTCGTGTGGATGATTTGTATAGCGCTGTTTTTGTGAAAAATCACCTCAAGGGCGCTGTACAAATATTGTTTCAGATTCTTCAACTATCTAATTATGTACAAACAGATACAGAAACATACTGCCCTTTTTGTTTATGTTTATAATTTGTCTATTCTTACATTATTGTGTTGTACGTTTATCATTTGTCTTTAGTTGACTTATTATTTTTAGCATTCTATATATATACATCCTTTGACTGCCCAACTGGGAACAAATCCCGTTTCTTGGACAGTCAAATTGATTAGTTTAGTCCATATTAAGTGCCGTTATACAAAAATGGAAGGAATAAAGCTACTATTGACATAGTATTACAATATAATTAATATATCTAGAAGAAAGTATGTAAGAGATGTGAAGAATAGTATAGAAAAGAACAATTGTGTATACCAGATAATTTGAGTATAGTATAATAGTTAAGTACTTATGAAGAGATGAGAAAAACAAATATTATAGAGTAAACAATTATATGTGTGTTTGATAGGTATTGGTTGGTGCTATCAGGAAAAAATGCATTTAAAATCGAGTACTATAAAAAGATGATATTATTGGATAATATTGATTAGACTGAGTTACGTATCACTCAGCTTTATGAGCCGACGGCAAAACTCAGGGATGCAGCAAGTAGTTAATAACATATTAATATATATTTTATTGAGTAAGTACAAAATGTAACTTTAGTAAATTGTTTATAACCAAATGTTTGTTCTTTTTCCTTTCCTCGGTTAGGGTTTTTAATTCAGTTAAGATCTTTTCCCAAAGAACACAAATAATGTAACATAAATTCAATCAAGTAAATCAAACCATGAGATGGTAATGTAAGAGATGTGAAGAATAGTATAGAAAAAACACCATAAACAACAAAAAGTGTATACCTGATAATTTGATTACTTTAATTATAACATTGTTTGTTTTGTTTCAGGGCGAGTGTGGGAGGCTGCGCAACACCCTGGCGCTGCAGGCCCGCTCCTCGGAGGAGCGCATGACGGAGCTCCACGGCGTCATCGCCGAGCTCCGGCGTTTGTGCTCCGCACGAGACCGCGCCGCCATTCAGGAACTGCGCGAAGAGGATTCTGGTAACTTTGAACTCATCACCACTTCTCCTCGCTGTGAAAATGGTCACGTTCTGACCATTATGAATTCTTTCTTAAAAGGATTTTGAACCTTACAGTATATCCCTGCAATACTTGAACAAATGCTGTTGGATTTGGCGATAAGGATGACGGGGCGGATTGGAGCAGCCGTCGCTCAGTGGATGCGAGCGCAAGGTCCCGGATAGACGACCAAGTCATGGGTTCAATTCCCACTTTCTACTGTTACCTTTTTTTTTTCTGTTTTTTCGGTTTCATTCTAGACTTGTTAATATTATCTTCAATGATTAAGAATAATAGGTACTATGTTCAAAACATCCTCGTTTATCACAGTAAAGAATAAACGATTAATTACAAACTTACACTCGGCTGGCGCACGGCGAGGTAAATGCGGAAAAAGCTTTGGTTTGTAGTAATTTGTCTTCCGAAAATCCGACTTTCAAAAGGTTAATGTGTTGCTTCTGTTTGGCGTCATTACAGAAGTGGAGACGTCGTGCCGAGATAACTCTGTGACCGGTGGCAGTGATAGAACCACCTCTCTTGGAGACGCGGATGAGACGGCTTCCGTTCACAATGATCAGGTAACCTGACCTAATTATTAAACTAGGACAAATTATATTGGACACTGAAATATGAGATTTATATCATGTCATTCCTATCATGCTTTAGAATACGACTACATATTTAACATTATGTTCATAACATGTATACTCATGGGAGATTCCACGCACTCTTTTATGCTTTGAAAGCGAGAATTTTTGTTTACCAAAACACGTCAAGGTCTTGGAGAGACCAGTGTTGTAGGAGGGAGGAAACACAGGGGCCGGAAAATCGCTCCACAGCCGAGGTGTTGAACTCAAGTAACCAGTTCTCACAAATGTCAATTGTATACAAATATTGGGCACACATTTGACATGTTTCCCGACTAAGCACCGGTGCCGAAAGGATCAATGATGCTAGTACCTTAGATCATCATCCATTGAAATACCAATAGAACAAGGATAGCCTTGCCACCTGATGCCTGTACTCTAAAGATTGCAATCCGTTTAAGATAGGGGAATCTATCAAACGAACGAGTCGAGGGTTTTTTCAGGTATTTCAACTTGTACACGGTCAGCAATTGATCACTATTAAAGTATCTGCCTGCCCTGTATAGTACACCCAGCTTCCGAGAGGCGAACCTGACTCTGATGGAGCCCCCATGCCTGAGCTGATCACTTAATGTATGGAGTTTCCTATGACTATAACCGAGCTCTCTTCATCACCCAGGCTCCGGAGACCCCCACCAGTCCCGCAGCCCTACCAGTGCCCGAGTTTCCCTCCACTCAGCACCTTCAGCAGTCGCAGCAGCAGCCCCAGCAGCCGTACACCCCCTCGCCCCACCCCGACACGGACACCAGCAACCGGAACCTGGCGCCCGCAGACTCCACATCCTTCGACGAGGAGGAGACCATCGAAATTGATCGAAGGTGAGTCTGTGAAGTGACTTATCATCCAAAATAATTTTGGAAATATTAGTGCACATTTCACCGCAGCCAGTTCCCGTCGTCAGATTTTTATAAAATTTTGGTATTTGACATAAAAGTACACTATTAAAATCCAGAACTCAAAAATGGCCCTAAATATCACTTTGCGGGTTATTAATTGTTTTTGTGTTTAATTCCTAAAACTCGATTTAATTTAAAACAAAAAAATTAATGTAAATGAAATTTAAAAATATTATTATAAGTTCAAGTATTTTAGTTTTTATTATTGTGACAGCTGTTTCGGCGTTCGAGGCCATTTTCAAACTGCGGTTAATCCACATTGTGATGACTTATTTATATGATTTCATTTACTCCCGCCCAATTCTAATTTGGATGGGTGTTTAAAATAATGATTTATTACCGGTAAAACCGATTTAGTTAGAAAATAATTCAAATTCTCTATTCAGTGAGTTTTTTAGATTTATAATGTGTTTCCCCGTATTTAAATGCCAATGTTTTATTAATTTATTTATTTAAATGCGTTATATTGCTTTGGTAGTGTGAACATACTGAGTAGTGGGGAATACATAATTTTCCTTACTTTATTAATTAATGTTATATTAGGATCATTCGTTCGGCTATTCCTTTCCAATTGTTCAACTAAATTTTATCAAAGATTTCACCGAAACGAAAGACGCCGAAACAGCTGTCACTATAATAAAAACTAAAATACTTTGCAGAACTTAAAAATAACATTAAATTTGATTCACATAATTTTTTTTTTTTTAATATTGGTAGGTTGGTAACTTAAGCAATACCACACGCGATTTATCTGTAAATTCTATACGGGTAGTTAGGAAAATGTGTAAGGTTTCAAAAGACAAAATCATCAAACTGTATTCTTTAGTTTCTGTGTCTAAAAATAGGTGCAGTTGTGGAAGCAATTAAGTAGACTGAATGCTGTGGAAATGAAATCTCTGAGGCGAATGTCTAGTAAAACCATGTGTGATTGTGTGAAAAAAGTTGAGATTCGCAAAAAATTCAAGGCTCATGCCAGCGTAATGAGTAGATTAAGAAAGGGACGCTTAGATGGTTTCTGCATGTAGAGCGAATGAATGAAGAAAGGGGTATAAGGAGAATATATGATGCGAATGTGAATGGAAAAAGAAGTCGAGGACGCCCTAGGAAGACAAATCACGATCAAGTGAATCAAATACTTGAGTCGGTCCATGTTAGAAGTCAGAATAACATAACAGAATGTATGAATGAAGCAAACAGTGTATGCCAAGATTGAGTTGTTTGGCGGTCTGTCCTGCGGTAAAATGGCGTGATGATTAGTTAGTTGGTTTTTAATAATTTTGAACATTTTTTCTAAAATTCCAGTGTGCATTTCATATAGAATTTATAATATTAGGGTTGGAGAATTGTTGTCTTTTGAAACCTTGTGCATTTTCCTAATTACCCATATAGAATTTACAGATAAATCATTCATAGTATTTCTTTAGCAACCGGCAAGGTGTGTATTTTTGGGTTGTAACGTAAATACTGACCCCGAGTCTATGATTGGGATAATTGTCTACGGAAGAGATTGGTGAGAGGATGTCTATGGGAGACGGAGACGGAAGGGAGCAACTCAACATGGCGGGCGACATAACCTGACTGGAGCGGTCGTGATCGACGTGTGTTTGTTGGGAGAGATTATGTTTTTTGATTTTCTATTTTGTTTGACGTCGGAGGGCGTCTACAAAATTTGCCCGAAGTGGGTGTGTTTTTGTTTTATTGATTGATCGATGGCCGGATTGTGAGGCGATGAAGCCAAACCGCGCGTGCCTGCTGCTTTGGTGAAAATCTCGGACAGCTATTTATTTTAATTCAAAAAGGACATGTAAGCATCTATATTCCATTTGTCTGACCCCACTGGAAGAGGCTTACAGGAAGTGACATGCTTTTCCAGAAGAGTCAGTCTCTAGACTTTTGAGATTACTAATGATCTGCAGAGCATCTGGACCTGAGGCAGGCCTTCCATGATGCTGAGGAGAGGAGTCGGACCATGAGAGCTATCAATTATTGTTTGAACCTTTTCGTGTTGGGATCAATCCTTCTCTTTACTCTTTTCTTTGCTAAACCATGATAGACGTGGTTATAGAATCATTAAATTTATGTTCTTTCCTTTTACAAGGGTTTTATTTACTGTATCAATCAATACATCCCACTTCCCTGAACTTCACCATCATTCTCACCCACGAATCTTGAGATGAGAGAACATTAGTCGTCGTATCATTTTTACGCTACATTATGGCGCCTCAACGTTTTTTGTGAATAATATTTAAGATATTATGGACACGGACTCGGGAATTGATGGGTGAAGTTCGTGTGATGTATGGATTGATACAGAAATATTATTAATTATATCATAATATTGTTTATGTATATGTGTGCATACATGAGGTCAGCGATCACGCCATTAGAAGGTTGGTACATATATATTGTCGTAATTTTTGGCATATTTGTGACATTGTTATTCTTGAAAGAAACGGTAATTATTTTTGCGACACAGGCATTTCCTGGCGTCGGTAACTAAAACTAATGCAAATAAATTTAAATAAATGAAATTAAAATGATTCATGATTTTGACAATAGATGGTGTTGCGTGTACACGATTGTTTGCGTCTCGGATAATTTATAAATAAGTAATTTAATTCTGTTTACAATGGAGTTCAATAACATAAACAGCTATTCGAAAAAGGAATTGTATCCGCTATTTAAAAAAAAAAAAAAAAAAGAGATAGTACGCGTCTCTTAAAGATGAAGATGACAGTGTGGTTGCATGTGGGACTACCAATCCTTCATGTCGCTCCACTTGTTTCTTCAAATGTGTTATTGTGGTCACATGTACTGGAGTTTGGTACCTTCAATACAGGTGCTCAGAATAAACACAAATTCTAATTTATTGATGATATTTTTTTTGACACTTATCCTCATTAGACTAGAATAGAAACATATTATTTGTTTCTCTGATCTTTTAGATCAGTGGCGCCCTAACAAAATAAACAACAAAAAAAAAACGGGGATTGATTTTTTTTTGTTGTTTTTATAATAATTTTGATTATTTTTTTACATAGGTACATACCAATAGTGTACCTCGAAAATTAAACTTAAGAATTTTCATGATATATACATATATATCGGATATTATTGTTGTCGCTACGGTATATCGGTTAATTACCTCTAATAATTCCGAATACTCTAAATGAAAGTTAAATCGGTTACCGGTCTGATGGTGTGTTACCTGACAATATGTATATATTTATAGTAGGTATTCTTTGTATTTAATTTGTTTAGCCGTAGGTAAAATTATGCTTTTGGAGTGCACCGGAGTAAAAGTTAAATTAGAATTTTTGGAGATTACTACGACACACTCGAAAAGGATAGTTAATATATTCTGTCTGGGAGATTTTGAGCTACTTTCTTTCACACAGATAATAAAATAGTTTTAATTGTTAATTAGTAACTATAATGTTTAATGTATATTCTAAGTTTATAATTATGTCTAAAGTAAGTTGGTATCTCTTTCCTTAAAGAATATAGTATAGACATTTAGAAAGTATGATTTTTTTTGTAATAATATTAGTATTAAGTATCAAGTGTAGTACTGCTAATGCATGCACACAACAAACAAATATTTACCAATTTGGAGTAAACATCTTCTGCCTCCTTGAACAGGAGAAGATGATTAGTAGATAGTTTAGATCTAGTAATACCACTGTTTATAATATGTTGATAAGTATTTTTTAAGTTGATTTGTCCAATAGGTTTAGTAAATATATACTATTTTTACACTGCTAACACCAGCGTAAATTTATCAAGTATTTTTGTGTAACCAGTGTCGATTTTTGATTAAAAAAAATCGAGCACCAATTTGAAAAGATAGGAAGATGTAAAATTTCGAGAGAAATTGTACTTGGCAAGTTTATATATATAGATATTGACAAATGTACTTGTTTGAAACCACACGAATAGATAGGTATTGTAACATGTAAACCCTCATCTTTATACTATTTAGCAATGGCTAAATGACAACCAAATAGTTCTATAACTATACGACGAGGAAAATTTTTGGAGGTGAATACGCAAACTATCCAATGGATATTGGTATACTGTGTCTAATTCTTTAGATACATATATAAAAAAAAAAAAAAAAAAACCCTGTTGAAACTGCATGGTAATTGTAATTTTTTGTTAAGAGGAAGAGAGGATTAGTTAAGTAGGGTATTATTAATAATAAAAATAATTTTTTGAAAATTTTGAAGTGGGAGCTTGAGTTCTCCAAACCTCACAAGTGTTAACCTAGAGAAATTGACTCTCATAAAGTGAGGAAGTGTTTGGTTCATGTAACTTGTTTATTTTTATTTATTTTATAAGTTGCTTGAGGATTATAAGTATGAAGTGTTTCCTTGCTTTTCGGTTATGCTTAACCACCAATGTATCACAACTTGATTTTTTTTGTGTATTGTCATACTAAGATATACCATTTTGTTTGTCAATTTTGATTTTTGTTTTATATTGGTTGTTACTTGTTTTCTTTGTTTTCAGTTTTTTCTGTAATTGAAAAGAGTAGAGAGGAAGGTTAGGTCAAATTTTACTTCACTTCGCGGCATAAAATTTTTACGGGGAAGCGGGGAATTGTAACGTAAATACTGACCCCGAGTCTATGATTGGGATAATTGTCTACGGAAGAGATTGGTGAGAGGATGTCTATGGGAGACGGGAGACGGAGACGGAAGGGAGCAACTCAACATGGCGGGCGACATAACCTGACTGGAGCGGTCGTGATCGACGTGTGTTTGTTGGGAGAGATTATGTTTTTGATTTTCTATTTTGTTTGACGTCGGAGGGCGTCTACAAAATTTGCCCGAAGTGGGTGTGTTTTTGTTTTATTGATTGATCGATGGCCGGATTGTGAGGCGATGAAGCCAAACCGCGCGTGCCTGCTGCTTTGGTGAAAATCTCGGAAGAAGTGATGAGCGGACCAAAAAGGACATAAGGTAGCATCTGCATATTCCATTGTCTGGACCCCACGGAAGAGGCTATGGCGGATGGCGCTTCAGAAGAGTCGTCCTAGACTTCTTTTTGGAGATTACTACGATCGGTGAGCATCTGGACCTGGAGAGGCCTTCCATGATGCTGAGGAGAGGAGTCGGACCATGAGAGCCATCAATTATTGTTTGAACCTTTTCGTGTTGGGATCAATCCTTCTCTTTACTCTTTTCTTTGCTAAACCATGATAGACGTGGTTATAGAATCATTAAATTTATGTTCTTTCCTTTTACAAGGGTTTTATTTACTGTATCAATCAATACATCCCACTTCCCTGTGCTTCACCATCATTCTCACCCACGAATCTTGAGATGAGAGAACATTAGCCGTCGTATCATTTTTACGCTACAGGGTGCTGAGCGTTAACTCAAAAAAATAATTTAAAATGAGTTTGTTTGTACAGCAGCCTGCCAAAATATTCTAGGTGTTTATTCAATTGGAACTAAAATTGTTCAATACTATGACAACACCAAGATCTTTGATGTTTGTTTTTTTTGTTGTTAGAAATCCGTCTAGCAGTGTTTTTTCGTTCACAAATGTTTAATTTATTTATTTATTGTTTTAATTTATTTCAAATAAGTAAACTGGTACATTTTTCATAGGTTGTATTCTCTTTTTTTTTATTAATTTTTATTTTAATTTTACTTTTTATTGTTATTGTTATTTTTTTCATTTTTATTTTATTTTTTATTGTTATTTTTTTCATTTTTATTTTATTTTTTATTTGACACCTCACAGGAGTGTCCCTGTATGTACAGAGCACGTACAGGGTAACTATATCGCTACCCGGTTGGGCAACGTTGTGAGGCGGGTTAAGGAGGGGGCTGTAGGAAGGAATTTGTTAATGCGGGATTTGAAGAGGCTCGGATTAAATATTGGAGGAAAGGCAGATGCCGGTAGCTCGTTCCACATACAAGCCGATTTACATAAACACAAGTCGGCAAATCGACCCATTCTCATGAAGAAGTCGACATCACCGTGAACGGATGTTCCACTCGTGTCCGTCGAGTTTCACGCACGTCCACCGGCGCGGAGGGCAGTGGCGGCTCGTGACTTTTGATTGAGCTAGAGTGTTAAGATTGAAAAATACAACATTATTGATGTTGTTGAAGCCGAAAATTATTTTTATTTTTTTTCAAAATTTCTATTTTTTGTATGGAGATTTAGATGGTAAGTAAGGCACTGCCCTATGTTCGCGGTTCATGCGAGGGTCTGGGTCCAGTGGGTGGTGGTAGTCCGGGGGGGGGTCCAGGGTGAGCGGTGGTCGGAATGAAGAAGGCAAGTTGGTAGAAGCCGAGCGAGGCGGGAAAGTCGATGTAGAGAAGTGTTGCTGGGCGAGAATTGCTGGCTGACTGAAAAATATTTGTACCCCGAGCCAGGCGCTAACCCGAGCGCTCTGGGATTTCACAATGCTGTCGGCACATTTGCGTGCCGGTAGCGTCTCGAAAGTTTATCCGACAACATCTCCCTCGCACTTTGCCTCGCTTTGCCTCGCTCTTTCATTTATTTTGTCATTCATGGACTTTCATTTATTTTGTCATTCATGGACAGCAGTGACAGGATACTCCCCGCACCTGCACAATATATTAATAAGTTTGCACAAAATAAAATGACAATTGGCTAGGGGAGCCGGGCTAGTTACGAACATAAAACATCTATTTTCCGCTTGGTCCCGGCCCCGTACAAGTACCCACAATTATATTTATACATTATTCTGGAATAGCCTGAGAGGCCCAGACGTCTGACACCGTTCTATTGCAACAATACTGCAAATAATGAAAAATATATTCCAAAAGTGGGCGGTGAGACAAATGAGGTTGGGAACCCCTGAGTCATAGTGGATTGCGTATTTCTGTGTTGCTTATTAGAATTTCGAGCCAGGAAGCTTGTGTCCAACATAAATTTATACAAACAAACCGTTGTAGTGACCAGTATGACTGGTTGTGTCTGTTAACAAATATTATTAATTTCATAAATATTTAAACAATATTTTTAAGATTTAATGCCGATTTGAAACAATTTTTACCATATACGTTCAAATTTAGAATTATGCTTAAGTTTGACGGTTTATTTGTAAACAACATCCAAAGGAAATTCATCAAAATGATTTTTTTAACGTTTTTTTGTTTATAATTTTGGTCTGTGTTACATACATTTCAAAAATACAAAAAAAATCACCTTTCCGTGTCATAAAATTGTCTTACAATAGAATGTTTATCATTTTGTAACCCGTGCCACTCCTTCAGTCGTTGTTTCCTCATTGCCGAGGAGCGCAACCCTCGCTGTAATTACCCCGATGTACCACGCTGCTCCACTCCGCGCCGTCCACTCGTATGTATAAACAATAATACTATATGTGTTGGTTCCCAGGCTGCGTTGCCGCAGAAGGCCCTCGCCCCGCAGCCCCCGCCGGAACAACACCGGAGAACAGAGCCCCCGGGAGCCCCAACACCAACAGGATCAGAGGAACCTCCACAACAGGGAGGAAGACGAGGAACTCCAGCAGAGGTTCCCGTCTCTGGCTCTCTCCAGACAACACTCGCGTAAGTTGATTTCTTTTATGTTAACTCCTCACACACAAGGCCCTGCAGAAAATAATTTTGTGTGGTGGATCTTTTTAAGGAAAGAAAGGAGATATGAGAGGTTGGTGTGTCCAGGAGTGACAGACACGTTAATTCATCCCTCCCAGTGCAGTCTGGCTGGAGAGGTCAAGGGTTTCTCTCAATCGGCTTCTCCCGATCCGACCCGCCACGCAGCCGGTTGGCAGACGCATGCTCCGCCAAGATCTGAACACACCTCACCCTGTGAACCCGGATACCCCTGCTAAGTCACCTACCGTATCGAATCACTCGGGGTGACCTATGACAGAGGTGTTGGTTATCCAATGAACGGTTCCCGAGGCGGCAGTACCCATTCCTGCTTATCAAATTGAAAGTTTATTTCTTTTGATTCTTTCCTTCATTCGCGTGCATGAATAATTATTTTTATTATTTTGTTTTGTACGTTAGAAACCCACCTGAGAGGTTCTCAAGCTTATGAAATTGTTTTTTTGTTCCTTTAACCCCTTGAACGCCAGAGTATAATTAACTCATATATATTTCATATTTATATCGGCAAATCGACCCATTCTCATGAAGTCGACATCACCGTGAACGGATGTTCCACTCGTGTCCGTCGAGTTTCACGCATCACAAGAATAGAAAACTTTATTAAAAAAAATCTCCCATTTTGGAAAAAATTAAAAAATATATGTCTTTATAGGTATATAGAGTGGTTTAATTAATTCTACATAAACCTGAATAAGTACTCTACACGAAAAACAATATTCAAAGGGTGTTTTCCAAGAAATAATGACTGAGATACTAATTTGAAATTTTCAAAAATTATTTTTTTTTATTAATTATGCACACGCCAAGCGTGTTCTTTACAATTTTTTTGTGTCGTATTGTGTAAGTTTATGATAATAATTCTTTCACGTTTTCATAGTTCATATATTTGTCATTGCTATAATTTTTTTTTAAATTCTAGAGACCTGCAAATTACTAATAAATTATTCCCCGTGGCGTAAAAATTTTCACATTTTTACGATGTCATTGTGGAATCTTCTTTCCGCCGTGTGCTCATGTGAAATACTATAAAAATTACACCGAAAAAAAACTAGATAAAATTACCTTTCTAATGTATCTATTATTTTGATAGTGAATTTATAAAAAAAACAATCCCAGAATATGCAGTTGAGCTTGATAAAACTGCAGCAGACCACGTGACGCCGATCTGTACATGATTTTCCACAGTTTGGTTCATCAATAAAAAGTAAAAGTAGAATTTCTAAGAAATATAATAAATATATATAGAATATTCTAGAAATCCTAAATTAAGTTTTGTATGAAACAGACCACACAGCCGTTCCTCTTAATTGCATTTGTATATCTACTGCAGATTATAATGCATACCTTTCAAAATTCAATCCTTTTTGTTCAAAGAAGCGAAGCTAGCAGTCCACAATGGAGTGCTGATACCAACCCTGATGTATGGCAGTGAGGCATGGAACTGGCAGAGGAAGGATGAAAGTAGACTGAATGCTGTAGAAATGAGATCTCTGAGACGAATGTGTGTTAAAACCATATATGATCGTGTGTGAAAAATGTTGAGATTCGTAAAGAATGCTAGGCTGATGTAAGCATAGTAAGCGAGATTAAGAAAAGGTCACTTAGATGGTTTGGGCATGTAGAGCGAATGAACGAAGAGAGGAGTGTGAGGAGAATATATGACGTGAATGGAAGAAGAAGCCGGGGGCGTCCGAGGAAGACATGGCACGATCAAGTGAATCAAATACTTGAGTCGGGTCAGAAGTCGGAATAACAGAAGAGAATGTATGAAAGTGAATGAAGCAAGAAGTGTGTGCGAAGATGGAGTTGTTTGGCGGTCCGTCGTCTCTGCCTACCCCTGCAGGGAAAAAGCGTGATGGTTAGTTAGTTAGTCAATACTTTTTTGGATAAAAAGTGATACTTGTTACTTATGATAGGCCGTATTGTCTCAAATGGCTAGTTATTACAGTACTCCTCGCACCAACTCTGTTTAAACGATGTGACTGGCGCTATATTGGGCGATTCGCCGAAGGACCACAACGGTAAGTACATTTTGATGAAATGTAAAATCTTCTGTGAATTTCTGATTGAATCTGATTGGATAAAATTTGTATTTTCTGAATCGGCATTTTGCTCATCGGTATGAATATTATTTTTTAGAGTTGGCCCTTGAAACATCTGATGGGAGAGTTATACTGTAATGTTTGTATGATGTCCCTCCCACACTCGGTATCCGTTGCGCGCTTTGATTCCTTCAACCTTCTCGTAGCTGATCACGTCGCCATTTTATATTAACCATTGCTTGTTGATGTTTCAGCTTGCGTGAGAAGTGGTGTGATTCCCTCCACGTCTCCGCAGACCAAGATGGCTTCACGCGTGCGTTTGCGACGCACCCACGAGGATGCCCGTCTCACGGGCAAAGATATCTGCCAAGAGGGGGTGAGTTATATATCATCCTTTTATTTTATTTTATTTATTATATATATGAACATTGTTATCGCTTGACGTATAGTCCATCTCACTAGGTGTGAAACGCCTGTCAGTGTGTTGAGATGGCGATTTACAGCCGTGGTTGTTAAGCTAGGATTGTTTTGCTTGACTCTGGCTTCGATGGAGCCCCCGTACCTGAGCGTAAGATATAAGTTGTCAAGATGTTGATAATCTCGCCACCCGCCGACAAAAGTGTTGTCACTGTCCATAAAGTGATGTAGGTATAGACTTGGCGGTTTTCTGATACATCAACGCATGTATGAATCAACACACAACATTCCAAAAACCTAATCTCACCTAACCTAATTAATCTTTTTTTTAATGATTAAAAAAAAAAAACAGTTATTTGGAGTTAGATCAGGTTTTCAGGTTAGTTTTTTTTTTCTTCTTTGTAAATATTTCCACAAATATATTAAAAAAATAAATGACAACAATAGATCGTACATAAAATAATATTTCCATATAATCTAATACAAATAGTTTCTTTCAGCTACCCAAGTTTTCAATTTATTTACTAATTAGTTTAGTTAGTTTTAATACTTTTTTTTTATTTCTGCAGGTAGCATATTTAAACAGCTAGGAATCATGTGATCTAAAGTTCTTTGCCATATTTGTTTTTTGCCATTTATCCTTCATTCAAATTGAGAGGAGTATTGTAAGTGTGCTCTAGTCTATTTGTATTATATATAGGGTTATTAATGTGCTGAAATGTAATTTTGTACCACAGAATTGATCTAACTAAAAGAATTTCGAGACTGATAAAAGTATGGAATATTACGCCTTTGCTCGTATAAACTTTTATGACCTAATAATTCAACCAATGAATTTTTCACTGATTGAACATGATTGATGATTGTTTTACAGGGAAGTCCCCAGGCTATAATTCCATACCTTATAATAGATTCCGCTAATGATAAATAAATTATTCAAAGTGTACAGATTGGAACAAAGAATTTAAATTTAAATAATCTACTAACATTTGATCTTAGTCATGCGCAAACCCTATTTATTTGTAAATCCCACTTGAAAAAACAATCAATGACACCTAAATAATTTTATTCTCTGTATTTTTAATTTACAAAAACTTGCACGCCTACCACGCATGACAGCAAGAGACACACAATCGTCATCACGTCGTTCTGAAATAATCTCATTTCTCGGTGACGGCGGCGGTGGACAAACGGTCTAATGGAAATATGTATTTTCCTATTTGTAATTTTTGAAAAGGCTGTTTGGATGGCTTTTTGAGGAAAGGAAGGGGCCAACCTGGGTCTTGAAGTTGTTCATGTTGTAGGAGTTATGACCATGGATGTTCCCTCGCAGGTGTACAGCAGCGCCGTGGCAGAGCACCTGACGCGAGGCTCCACCAGCCGCTGCGAGGAGGAGGGGGAAGGGGAGGAGCGCCTGAATGCGCGCTTGGACCGTCTCGAAGCCGACAACATGCTGCTGGCGGTCACTCTGAGGGAGTCCAAAGAACATGCAGACCGGTAGGCACTTGTACAAATACTTTTGGGCAAAGTCAGAAGTTGTTAACAGAGTACATACAGTAAAACTTCTTTTTTACGTTTTTAAACGTTACATACGTATTATACTTAAACATCGCCACATGTTTATTTTCAAGTAATATTTCGAAATAATACGACGTTAATTGATATATCTTTTTTTAATTTCTAATTTTAATCTTTTAATTTCTTGAATAGTCAAGTATTCATTGAAATTTGCAAGTGTGCCCCTTACAAGCGCAGCTCGCCATCTTTCAGATTTTGCACATTTAAAGATTTTGCGCATTTAAAGATGTCAATTTAACGTATGACATGTTATTTGTTCCTAAAGTATTCAGTAAACTTCAATCTGCTGCGATTCGGGAGTATTTTCCCATAAATGAATCCCTTTTGTGAAAGTGAATAACTATAAACTTTTATTTTATTTATTGTATAATATTAATTACATACAATGGGAACTTGTACCCGCTAAACCACTGCAAGTAGCTTGTCAGCGGGAGTTTAGTTCAACAATATTATATAGTACAACAATAAATAACAATCATCATACAAATGTAACGCAATAATAGAACAATATAGGTGCATGCATGTTGTGAGCAATGTACACTAGTTGGAAGAAATATGAAAACAGTAGAACAGTTTTGTTATAGAGATATTAGACTCCAATTACATAATTTCCATTTAAATAATATTATAAAAAGTATTAAACAAATGGAGAAATAGAAAACAGTAGTATAGTTTTGTTACAGTAAGGATAGACTCAATGTAATAGTATTTAAATAATTTTAAAGATACCCGCAGCTATCCAGGAGATATACAATCAAGGAGACCATCATATTTGTTCAATAGACAATGTAAGAAAGAATGAAATAGCATAAATAGAGCAGATATCAAGGAGCTATACAACAAGGAGACCGTCATATTTGCTACCATCAATACACCAGGGGCGCTATTCTGGTTCTTTTTAAGGAAGATTCCTTAACTTTTTCCTTAGGGTTAAAGCCTTCTTACTTAACTGCGGTTCCGATTCTCTCGGATGACAGCTGTCAGCTGAATTCAGCGAGAGACATTCATCAAAAATGTCAATATTTGCAATGTTTTAACACGAGAAAAACTCAATATTTGCGATGTTTTAACAAAAGAAAAACTCAAAATTAAGTATGTAACCAATTACGTTATTATTTACTTTATACATAATTAGTTATTAAACATTATATAGATTTTGACATCTTTGACAATTCACGTCAAGCGCAAATTCAAATGTCACTTTTAGAACTAGAGACAAAAAAAAGGTCATTACTATCTAATGAGATAGGTTCCTTTTTATAAAATGTGATTCTTCGTTAAAAGGCTATTTATGATATTTAAAAATAAAATAAAAATGTATTAAAATTAATTATAATTATAATGCAATGGTTTTTAAAAATTTTAGTTCAAAATCTTACGTCACTTGAAGATTTTTCATCAATTTGTGTTTTCAAATAATCTCTTGACAATCTATTTAGGATCTTTTTACTACGTCTCACTGGAATTCCTCAGTTAATCAAGTAATCTTTTACCCTAAGAAAAAACGTAAGGAATCTTCCTTTAAAAGAACAGGAAAAGCGCCCCCGGTTACTTTCCAAAAGCCAAAACTTTAACATTAGTGAGAATTTCGTCATAGAGCAATTATTTTTTAAATTTGTATCCCAACTTGTTAAATATAAATGATACAATGTATTCAACGGTTCGTTGACCATGTTTATTTTGAAATATCATTCCTATATTTTGTGTGAATCGTGTATTGTGTACATGATCCACCACTGCCTTTTACGGGCTGTCGGATATATGTTGCGGTAGAATGTTTTTTGCCACAGAAGAGCACAAACAGGTAATATATTAATTGATTTGTACATGATGTCAATGTCTCGCCTTTGCTTAAAAACTGTTAAGTTCACTAGCAAGTTTACCATGGCATTTTGAATCAGCTGTAAATGAACTTAGCTAATAACTTGACATCTGGAGGTGATTCCGCCACCGCATCTTTCCTACATTAATAGTCATTGGCTCGTATCATTCCATTCCCTGCGACCACCACCACTGGCAAATCAATCCTTCGCTGTTGTATGTACTGGCTTGTTTATTTTGTAGACTGTCCCTGGCGTGTGCGCAATGTTCAGCCGAGGCTGGAGCTCTCCGGATGGCGCTGGCGGCGGCTGACCGTGCCGTGGAAGCGTACGACGTGCTGCTCGCGTTGGCCGAGACGTCCGAACACACGCAGGTACAAAATTTCTCCAACGAATCAAATCTCACAGAGTGAATCTCATAGAATTTTAAACTCAAAATTACAATTGAAAATATTAATTATGTGAGTTTGATTAATCGATTGCATCTGATTACGATGTCTGACAGGAGAATTTTGTCAGACCTAGTTGTATTATTTTGTTTTTACAGTCACTCCACACAGGACACCCTGAAGGAAATAATTTCTCTCCAGGCCTATATCGTCTGTGCGGAGGGTCTTTTACAGGATAAGAGGATAGGAAGGAGTGAACTTGAAGAGATGCATGTTGTAGGATGGAGGAAATACAGAGGCCGGCAGATCATTCCACAGCCGAGCTGTTGAACACCCGAACTAGTTGTAAAAGCGACCCGTTCTCATGTGACAAATGTCCACTGTGTGCAAATGTTGGGCGCGCGTTTGGCGTGTTTCTCGACTATGCACTGTTGCCTAAGGGATCAATAACGCTAGTTCCTCAGAGCATCTTCCATTAAAATACCGGTAAAACAAGGACAGCATTCCCACCTGACGTCTGTGCTCCAAAGATTGCTGTCTGTTTGTTAAGATGGCGAATCGATCAAACGGACCACCCGTTTCTGCACAGAGTCAAGTGTTTTTTTTCAAACATTTTGGTACTCCCGACCAGAGGTGGCTGCCAAATTCTACAGTGGGGCGTACTTGCGATTTGTACAGGGTCAGCAGCTGCGTACCATTAAAGTATCTGCGTAAAGTATAGAATCATCACCAACCTAATTGACAGCCCTGCCATCCTCGCCACTATTGCCCTTGAGGTGATTTTTCACAAAAATGTCGCTATAAAAATCATTCGATTATTATTATTATTATTCAATTAAATGTACCGACGAGAAACACAACACAACTGTAACATTTTTCTGCAGCACTTACATAACCAACTGTCTCATTAATTAACCAATAGGATGCATAATCTGGCAACAGGTGTTGTTGACGTATTTGCTGACTCCATTTATACAATAAAGCGTCATCTATACCAGCACTCTGAAGAATCCTACAATATGTAATATTGCAGCTTGGATAATGTAGCGTTAATGATTTATGTTATAATGTTGTTTTAATTTTCTATTTAATGTTATTGTGACACATTTAAAAAAAAATCGTTTAACATTTTTTTGGTTTAGAATCTCTTCAAATTTGTTGATTTTACTTTATATTGTGTAGCTCTGTGAATTCATTACTCTGTGACCATTACCGAGGAATTCATTACTCTGTGACCATTACCAAGGAATTCAACATTTAAGTGTTTAATATCATTACAGGACGGTTCGGGCAACGGCAACACTATGCGCATGCGTGTGGCCACCGAGCGCGTGGCCCGTGGCCTGCTGGCCCGCCTGGACGGGGAGGCCCACGGCCAGCTGCGGGCCGAGGCGGTGGGCCCGTGGGCCGACCCCGCAGCTATGCTGTTATACCAGTGAGTCGCGATAACCGCCACTTCTTCTAGAGTCGTCGCCCCTTTGCTGAGGACCGTGACCTCCGGGGATACTTGCTCACTCCAACACATCGGTGATTGTTGAGTGAACGATCTCAAAACAATCGCCGGTTCTCTTCATAAATTGGAAACGAGGAACAATCTGGAAGTCATTGTTCTCTGTTTTGTTGAATTTTCCAATCTATCTGCCAGTCATATGCAAGCCAGTTGCTAAGATAAACAAATATTGAAGTTTTTTTTTTTTTTTAATTTTATGTTACATTTCACAAGAGTGCCCTTGTCACGGTGTAAAGACAGATAACACCACCTGACTGGGCAGCGTTGTGAGGAGGGTCAAAGTAGGGGCTATTGGAAGGGATTTATTAAAGAGGGTCTTGAAGGATTACACAAAAAAGAGTCGGAGAATCGACCCGCTCTCATGAAGCTGACATCAACTGTGATATGTGCACCGGTGCGCTGGAGATCAATGCCGCTAGTTCCTTCGAGCAGGCTCCATTAAAATACCTGTAGAACAGTCTCGGTATACTTACATTGTGTCTGTGCATTAGAAATGGCTACCGGTCTGTTAACAACGGGTTGTCAATCAAACAAAGTGCCCGCCTTTGCCGAGCAAATCACTCCTGTGGAAGACCTAAAGATACTTACTCCAGCATATCTTAGCAACGTCCCGGTGAAATCTCTGCTTAATGACTCCAACGTATTACAATTTACATGTCGATATACTCCAAGTCGGAGACTCCCTACTCTGGATACTGAGGTGGCTTTGCTTTATTTGAAGCCATGATTTATATGTAATTTAATGTCTGTTACAGGTGCGGCAATGACGGATCGGCCTGGACCTCCGGAGAAGAGGAGCGCCTCCGGAGCCACGTGTCTCGCCTGAAGCGGGAGAGGACCGTCGCCGCCTCGGGGGCCCAGCCCGCCCAGTGGCCTCTGCTGGGTACGCCCCCCTCTTTACGCATTCGATCAATGATAACTAGACGTTGGATTATGGCGAAACTCTCCTATGAGGTTTTCCAACAAACCGGAAAATTAAATTTCTTCTGAGGGAAAACTTTATACAGAGTGGAACCGCGTCAATTAATGAAATCCGCAGGACCTTGAAAATCAATTTTCAAAACCGTGAATCTAAATTTAAAAAAAAATATTATGTTATCTTTGAGGATTGCCGTGTGGAGGGTATTTTTGAGGAAAAGAGGGAGTGAACGTAGGTCTTGAAGAGACTCATGTTGTAGGAGAGATGAAACAGAGGACAACAATTCGTTGAAACGACCCATTAAAATGTTGGGCGCGCGTTTGGCGTGTTTCCTGATTAAACACCTGTGCCTAAGGGATCAATGATGCTAATTCCTCGGAACATCTTCCATTGAAATACCGGTAGAACAGAACTTCCCTCCCCTATACAAATTTTGAAGCAAATCGACAATAACCAGAAAACCATTCCTGCATTGGACATGCATCTATATATGTTCTATAATATTTTCCCGAAACTTCAACAATTCATTTATACATGGCGCTACTGTTTGAAGCTAGCCCGTGTGTACGATGGATATTAATTAGATTTTTGCAACCGTATTTCTCTGTTTTGATAGTGCATGTAATCCGATGTCTTCTGATAACGTAAAAAGTATTTTCTATATTACTTTTGGCAACAAAACTACAATGGTGCGGGCAGTAACAATACCCTTTCTTGCAGACGACGGCGAGGGCATCGAGGACAACCTGTCCGGCATGGCCAGGGGATCCGACAAGCCGCGCTGCTTGGACGCGGCCGACGCCAGGAAACTGGACATGGAGACTGCCGTTCTCATGCAGGTAATTTCATACACTTAGTTATTGCTTTGCATTGTACTTTACGTAAGTGGCTACTGATTTCACTAGGACTGACCACCTCCTTCATGTTCTGAATTCACTAGGAACTTCAACCAAAACATTGTTTGACCTGTGAAATTGATTATAAATAATTAATATAATCTGTGAGTTATTTTGTCGGTACCAGGAGGTGATGAGTTTGCGCGAAGAGAGGGCGGAACTTCGCGCCAGACTTCGCTCCCTGCGGCCTCCGGGAATTAGACAGGTCAGTCCACACGCATCTATGCAATACACTAGGGTTACATTCTACTCCCTGCCATTCATCAGTCTTCGTAACAGCACTCGCTACTTGCTTCATTCGCATTCATATATCGTCTTGACTCTTGATGTTATTCAGGTGGTCGTGCCATATCTTCCTCGAGTGTCCCCGACTTCTTTCAACATTCGCTTTCCCGTAATGCTCCCCATGTCCAAACCAACTAAGCATCCTTTTCTTTGTCATTTTCATCGGTTTTGCAATCTTTCATTCATTTCCACATTTATCACACATGGTTTTACCACGCATACACCTCAAGGAACACATTTTGTTACAAAGGATAAAGAGGCTCGTTTCTAGGTTTTTCAAGGAACGATAAAAAAATGTGTAAAACTGAGGAAATGAATTTGTTTGGAAAAATTGGATTAACACAATGTATACTTTTTTTTTTATCAATCCCCTCTATAAAGCGGGCGCTTTTTTCAAATATGCTCGCGAAATTACGTTTCACGTAAAATAGCTGTAACTTCTGAAGAATGGGGCATATTTTAATAAAATTTTCCAATGAAGTCTTGTTACAAATTTTTATAATTTTGGATACAAAATTATGATATTCAAGATAAAATTTAAAATTTTTGGAAAAGCTGCCCTTTTTAGGGCTTGCATAATAATTAGTTATTTTACACATGTTCGACATAGTATATACTTAGTAAAATATTAAAACATGAACACCCATATTTTTGAATCGTGTCACAAATTCGTTTTTATATTGTATGACAATTTATGGAAAAAACGCGGGGATCGCTTTTTTTGTACGTAAAAAGCGGGAAAACGTGAAATAAGGGTGCAGTACAACCGAAGTTTTACTGATTATATTGCTTTTTTTTTACGGTAACCCCACACAGGAGACCTGGAAGGAAATAATTTCCCTCAAGGCCTATATCATCTTTGGGGATGCTGTGTGGAGGGTCTTTTAGAGGATAGGATGGAGCGAACTTGGGTCTTGAAGAGACCTATGTTGTAGGATGGAGGAAACACAGAGGCCGGCAGATCATTCCACAGCCGAGTTGTTGAACACAAGAACGAGTCGTAGAAGTGACCCGTTCTCATGTGACAAATGTCAACAGTGTGAAAATGTTGGGCGCGTGTTTGGCGTATTTCCCGACCGTGCACCGGTGCCGAAGGGATCAATTACACTAGTTCCTCATTGGTATACATCGTGCTGCAAACTATTAGGGTTTGTCATAAGATCCAGTAAACAGTTACTAAACCCGAAGCCATGGCTTCTATGTTCAACTGCATTACAAGGGGGTCCAAGTCGGAGTACGCTTCTGCTGTATAGTCCCCATACCGGAACAAAATGTGTATGAGAATACACGGCGAGTCCCCGCAGTTTACACATCACGAAAATTTGCTCTCTGAGACGCTCTACCAAAGTAACAGCGTACAAATCATGCATAATTTGATAGAAAGTCCATACCTCCTGGAGTGCTATAAGTTCCTTGTATGAAATTACTACTATGCATAGCACATGGCAAAACAGACGTGTTGGCTCAGCACAGCATGACATGGGGACGGGGTATTTTGCCTTCTAAATAACATCTCTGTTGATATCTTCAACAGAAACCTTGAAGGTTTCAAGAGACATGCGAATATGTCTCTTAACTTTTATCATCCTATTTAACTTTTATGTTGAAATGTATTTTTATATAGCGCAGTCTGTTATCAGTATATTAAAATCAGAACATTCTGCATATTTGGTGCATCATAAGACCTGTTTCTGTTTGTTGCTCGCCTCTGTTGTAGGTGCTCTTTTTAATTACTTAAGTTGAGACACGTGAAATTACAGACGAACAGTTCCAGCGGCGCGGAGGAAGGCGAGAGCGAGCGCCGGCTCCTGGAAGCCCTGGCCAGAGAGAACACCCTGAAAACCCGGCTGCAAAGACTCATGGCTTCCGTCAATCAGGTTAGCCGGAGTTCCGCTGTGTTCCAGTATGAACTAAAATCCTTCTTACAATACTGTTTTGAACCTTTTCTTACAAACATTTCAAATTAATTTGCAGCGGTGAATGAATTTAGTTTAGATTCACCGTGTCTTGTGAATTTATTTCATTCATAGAAAAAACTAATAATAATAAAATATAGTAAATAAATAAAAACTGGGAATTGTTTCACGTTGCAAATTGCTCCAGTGTTGGAAATAACATGTTTAAAAAATAAAATAAACACGAAAATAACAATCTTACTCGACTAGATAATAATATTACGAAAAATGTACATATATACGCCTCAATGTAGTAAATAATGGTTTCATTTCCCGACCGACTGACACAAACGGAATCACTGCAGGCATTGAGTATTGAATTAGGAACTTCTGACTAGTGTCTCGCAGTGACTTGACCAACTTGCGTCCTGCGGACCTAGTACGGACAGACTCGATAACGACGGACCAGAGATGTAGTGACTACGAATTACTGACTGGCTGACGAGGAGGCGGTTTGCCGCTACGGATTATTGTGGACTGCGAACTAACGATTATATACTGGTTTTTATGAATTTTTGCAACGAGGAATCAAATGATTAACAGGACAAAGTGATTTTATTTTCAACGTTTTCATCACAAAGTTATATTTACGTTGCGTGTTATTTGGTTGCAGGCCAACTGTAATATGGACGGCAACGACGAACTGAGGAAGTGCCCGCGCTGCGGAACTCAACCCGCCAGGTAATACATCCATCAATCCACAGCAGTAGACCCTCTCAGTATCACCCTGGTGAACAGTGGCGTGCACAGAGCTTGTATTCAATGTAGGAAAAAGGAAAAACAAGTAATTAATAGAGATATAGATGAAATAAAATGACTCCAGACAACATCCTTTGTCCAAGTTTTTGCTAAGAATGACTAGCCGATACTGGTTAGAATTACCTAAATCACATCAAACATCTAAAAACAGTAGAATCCTGTTGATTCCAAAAAACGCATTATTCCATTTGTGCCACAATATGTCATGGAATTTCGTAAATCTGAATCTGACAGGCCCTTTTGTGGAGATAAAACGCGCTAAAAATTGGTTTTTTCGCAGTTGTGCGTTGTCCTGATTTGTATTATTATTTCGTAATTCTGAGTCGGTTGAGCGAATACATCATATTTTTTACGAATTTACTTAGATCATCGTATTTTTAAGGCCCGGCTGTGACGTTAATCGGCTGCGAATTTTCGATTTACACGAAATGTGTCATATGTATTTTCAATTTTTAATTATTAATTATTTATTGAGATTTAAAAACCTCATTGTAATATTTTAATCATTGAAGAAAATATTATGGATATAACCTAAATGACACGTGAAACCGAAAAAAACAACAGAAAATAAAAAGATATCAGTCAATGATTAAAATATTACAATGAGGTTTATAAAACTCAATAAACATAATTAAAAATTGACTATATTCTTTCGACTTTAATAAAGTCAATAGACGTCTCATATAAATAAAAAATCGTATATTAATCCTAGACACTGTCTAGTTTGCAATTGTGTTCCTTAGGAACTTTGTAATCATTATAAAGATAGCTGCCATTATATAATAATATAAATATAGTTATAATCATTATAAAGATATGGGATAAAAATGGAGAATAATATTGACAAGTCTTGAATTTGAAATATGATATCGATGAAGATGACATAAATTGAAGTGGTCTCATTAGCTAAGTTGGTAAAGCGGTTGTCCCGGAAAGACAGCGGTCCTGGGTTCGTGTCCCAGATGCGACTGATATCTTTTTTATTTTCTGTCGTTTTTTCGGTTTCATGTTTCATTTAGGATATGTTAATATTATTTTCTTCAATGATTAAAATATGTATTTCCATTTACCTTCATAATATGATGGAATTATTCTCAGAAGCCCCGAACTGGGAGATTTATAATGCCTCGAGTGATTTGAGGGGGAAGCTGAGAAGCATGGAAGCAAAATATTTGAAACATATGTTTTAAAAACAACCTATTTCTGATGTAACGAGTAATAGCTATAAGGAGCAGATTTAGTCGGTCCGCTCGTGCCATTATAACTAATTGACGGGGGAATTTTCTTTTCACTTTTTTAATCTCCAATTAAATTTCCCAAACCGCCACTGCCCCCGCTCACAACGTCCCCAAATGGGGACGCCAATTCCACTGACTTGAGATAGTTACGGCTCTTTTACGATGTGATCTAAAAATACCCTTTTTAAGCATCTTTCAATTAAATTTAATCACTAAAGGGCTGTACGAGTATATAGCTGTTGAACAATAAGGAACTCCAGTCCAATCTGTAATGACGTTCCAACTTAAACACCCGTTTTTAGGTTTTTAGTTAAAATTATTTTCAAAGATTCAATTTATCAAAGCCCGCCAAATTTTCAGGTCTCCAATAATGGTTTTTTTTTATACAGAAATATACCTTGGGAAGAGGCGCAGTCCAGTCCCATTGGAGAGGATCCTCCGGCACTCGCGCCGCCCGGCTCTGGACAGATGAATGACAGCGTCGCATATGAATCTCAGTCATTAGAAATATCGTCAAAGAACCACGCAAACTGATTCCTTTATCAGATCAATCATTCAGATTCCTGGAGATTTGAGATTCAACATCGCATTTAGTCCACCAATCACAATTTATAACTAACCAACTATCATGTCATTACTCAGTAGGGGTGGGCAGAGAGGGTAGACCGCCACACAACACACTCCTTGCTTCATTTACACTCATACATACTCTTCTGTTGTACACTACATTACTATTGACATGACCCCACTCAATCGTGCCTTGATATCTTCCTCGGGCGTCTCCGACTCCTTCTACCATTTCCGTATGGTGGAAGTCAAAGTGGGATGCTGAGGTTATTCAGCCAGTCGACAGCATCGGGAGTCACTTGGTTCAGCACAGATGTGCCATAGGGAAACTGACGAAGGGGGCATTCTTTTACGATAAATTCTGTTTTTATAATTTGTCCACATTCAGGAAGTTCGGAATCCTTTAGACCCCATTTATGCATCATATACGCACAACGGCTGTGACTGCACCGGATGCGGTTTAATGTGGTCCACGTCTTCCGAGGGAGAGAGAATTCTGGTAATTTAATAGTAGGGTCTACAACAAGGTGCTTGTTTTTCACGTCCGAGGTCTGCCACTGAATTCAGGGAAGTGTCGGGATAGAAGCAATCTTTCGCCTTTACTTTAATCCAAAAAGGTTTCGTGGACATCAGGTGGCTGGCCGGGAGGTTTGCAAGGTCATCTTGAAGTGGAATGTTACTATTCACCTCCTTTTTGTATTCCCCGAGGGTTGCTGTTTGTCGTCCTACAGTAGGCGGTGCGATGTTGTAGAGGACAGGGAGCTATTATAGTGGGGCGGAGGAAGTGTTCCACTCATCGTATGCATAGCACCATTCATCCTACACGTCTAAACCATTTTAAAAAATTTATTCATCGCATTTCAACCAGCTCTTTCTGCATCTCCGCATTTGTAACAGGATTGTGCATGGTTTTAGCAAACATACGACTCTGGGAGATCTCATTCCTACAGCATTAACGGCTGTTCTTCCCAATCCTACCGAGCAACTGTTGAGCCGACATTTAGCCTCGACTCTGCTCTAATGCATAATAATCGAGTAACCATCAAATTTACCCCCAAGTTGTGGAATCCATTCCGCTGGTTCAAGCTTCGCCCAACAAAGGACTAGTTATAAAAACATTCTACCATCCAAACTTTGGTAAAACTTGTGTAAAACTGAGGAAACGAGAAATGTATGGAACCCGATTATCACTCAGTTTTATGATGGTATTACAATACAATGTTAACTTTGCAGAAGAATGTAGATCCGGGTGGTCGAGTTTTGGGTTTTAGCAGTAATTTCAAGTAGAGTCTGTATGCAAAAGTAACGTAAAACCGGGAACGAAATCGGAATACGTTGGGAACACATGAAATCGGGGTGATGTTGGTTGAACCCAAGTTTTACTGTATTTCTTTAACTGTTTTCATGTCACGTGTTGTAAATAAAACTGAAGAGAACCTAACTTATTCTACTTATTATACTCTACATTTTGGCTTGTTATTTCACAGAGGAGAAACGTGAAATGTCAAATGTACCAAATGAATAATGTGCTTCAATTCTGAACGGCGTTCTTTCACCAGGGTGATACTGAAAGTGTCTACCGCTCTGGAACGTGCCGCAAGTGATTCAAATAAAATTTACTTGCTCTCGAAGGGAATTGAACCGGCGACCTCTAGATTCGTAGCCGAGGATCGTGACCACTCAACCACGGAGGCTGTTCATCTCTAGATAGGCATTTAAAGAAATTCCCAATGGAATGGTGTATTCTCGGGTGCATTGTCTTCCCGGTTTGTCACCGACTTCTTCCTATCTCTCAAGTTTTACTCCAAAAAAGTTATAAACTCAAAATAAAGAAAATGAATACTGCACGCCTTTACAACTATGAACAACGGAGGAAGCTCGCTCTGCAATAGGAGGACTTCTTATATATGGAGTAACGTGCTGGACCAGTTCGTGGAATGTTTTTTTTTTACATTTGGTACATTTGCCGGAATTCGACATCATCTCCGGACAATTCCCTGACAGCAAAAATAACCTACCATGAATAATGAATAACTATATTCGATGTAGGGGGGGATCTAAAACCTCCTTTTTTGTCTCGTTCGAAGGAATAAATAGCGTACCAGAGCCTCGTCTTCACTCGGTTCACCCGACATTTTTCGATTTTGACTTTGATAGATCCGATAACATTAAGCGGTAAATGTGATAACAGAAATCTGCAATACCGACATTTTACTGGCGGCTACAAATCACTGCAGACCCGTCAGAGAGTCGATGGGGGAAATATCGCCAAATATTTCCTGCATTTTTGCTGCACCCGGTTTATGTGGATTCCCTGCCGAACCGTCGGAGAGCGGCGACCTCAATTTGTGTCTACTTTTAAATGTCGGACTGAACTGCTAAATCTTATACTTATAATTTATTGTATTTGTTACTTAAGTCATATTCGTGTACAATCTTTACATGAAAACTAATTAAAAATACAAATAAATAGTACGTAAAAATCAAACTTACACGTAAAAATAAAAAATGTTTGTTCTTTACATGCGACGTTGAATCTCAACTCTAAAAAGGTAACTCCTGTACCACCGACTCCCCACACACCGTGTTGTATGAAATGTTACACCATTATTTATTTAAGTGAAGAGAGGGGAACTTATTCATTAAAAATATAAGTTTTTAGTGTCATTGTCATCACCATCTGCCCGCGTTGATCTCCCGGCGGGTGAAAGCCTCAGCATTCATTCAGTTGTTGCGTCGGGAGTATTGCAACTAGTCTTCAATTAAGTTATATTTCCTTTAGGTACAGACAGCTGAAATGTTCCTTGAACACCGCTAAGCTGGAAAGCGCAGTGTTTCTACAGTCATATCTATTAATGGAACAATTAAAAATTATTTTGTTAAATTTTATGAGAAAAAAAGTATAATTGATCTCAATAGAGTTGAATATGTCTTACGCACTGAAGAGGTAAATTGATAGAAATGTAATGCGGCGTGGCTGCGTGACCGAAGTGAGATCAATTTTCCCTTACTTCTATAGATATTTATAAAAAAAATTCAAGAATTGATGTTCTGATAATCAATTTTATTGACCTACTTTATCAGTTTTATTTGGATGGGGTATAGTGCATTGCGGGAATATGATGTATAGAAACCTGACGTCTGCAATAATTGTTATTGTTTTTATTGCTAAAATAAATATATTATAAAATGTTTTATCAATGAGATATCCTACTGCCGCGCACCGTGTTATTGAATACTGAAACTGTTTTAATTATCCACTCATACGCATCAATTACACCTTCGTAACAGAGCGGTAAACTCTTTGTCTCCGGACCCAGAGGTCGCGAGTTCAAACCCCGACGTGAACAAATATTGTTTAATTTACGTGTGGTATTTCACGTGTAATCATATTTCTACCGGTATCGCTCTGCTGAAAAACCACCATTTTGAATCTAAACATTGCTTAAAATGGCTTTAGCCGTGTTTAGTGACCAGATCTGTATAGTCGAGTACTTTTCAGCTTTCCTCTTCTCCATCTCCTTACACTCCCCGCTTCCTTTATCCTTACAGTGTACCCCAAATTGGGGATTCTGTCATTAACTTTAATATTATTTAAGTGTTACTATTATATCACATCTATCCTCACTGTAATAAAACTGTAATACTGTTTTCTATTTTATTTCTCAATTTGTTTAATACTTGCTGATATTTTGATATTTTTTATAATATTCTTTTAATTGTTGTAATTGTAGTCTAGTATCTCTATAACAATGCTGTTTTCATATTAAGAAAAAAAAACATATTGTTCTATTATTGCGCTACATTTGTATGATGATTGTTATTCATTGTTGTATTATATAATATTGTTGAACTAAACTCCTGCTGACAAGCTACTTGCAGTGGCTTAGCGGGTACAAGTTCCCATTGTATGTAATTAATATTATACAATAAAAAAAATTAAAAACCGTCAACCCCAATTGGGTTATGTTGTCGCTAGTGGGGAGAAGATGGGGAAGCGAAAGAGCAAGGTTGAGATCTGGTCACTAAACACGGTTAAAGCTATTTCAACCAATGTTTCGATTCTGAATGGCAATCTTGCACCGGAGCTATACGGAGAGTACAAATTCTGTTTGTTTTCCAGTGTGTATGACTGGATAATGAATATGCTTCAATGTTTAATTCTTTTGTTTAAATAGATCCACTTTCTGATAACTTCTAATTGTAAATTAAATTATTTTTAAAATACAGGTTTAGTTCCCTTCAGAGGCGCTATTGTCAATATTACTTCATGGAATATATATCTCTAACTTATACATACTATTATTATTATTAAAAAAGTGCATTTACATTTTGGTTTTCATTTTACTGTAATTTTATTCCGTTTGTCATCCATAAGTTAGTAGCGGAGTGGTCCAGAGCCACGGGTTCCTCACCGAGGCGTGGCGAGCTCAATCTTCTACTAGCCCGGCGAGTCCTCCATCATTACGCAAGAAACACATCTTCATGTTTTTTTTTATCATTTCTCATATACTGAGATATTGTACACTCAGCAAGCATTTCAAAACAAATGAATTCCATAAATCTATACTGCCGTAGTAAGTAAAAACATAGTAATTACCAAAATTAGTAAAAGAGAGTTGAATGCGGGAAATTTAGGGATCAAATTTTGTATGTTTTACATGAGACATATTTAAATATTATCCGTTTTTAGTATTAAAAAAACGTGATTTTTTTGTTGTTGCAATTTCATCGCTGTTGGTAAGTAAAAACGCAGTATCTCCGTTTCTGTAAGTAAAAACACAGTTCCAACGTTGAAATTACTGCGTTTATACATACATTTGTGAACATGCTGTGTTTTTATCTACCGTCTTAACATACATTCTCCCGCTGCACTGTCTTTCAATCTATGGTGTCCTTAACCTAGATTTTTGCTTGAGTTGAGTCTATTCGTTGAATTTTTCGTATTTCTATTCTTCTAAAACCTGTTTTATATTAAATAAAATAAATATGCAAAGACCTTTTTATGAATATATCAAATTTAATAACTTTATTAATAAATTCTGTTGTAGTTTAGCAGTCCACAATGGAGTGCTGATACCAACACTGACGTTTAGCAGTGAGGCATGGAATTGGCAGAGGAAGGATGAAAGGAAACTGAATGCCATAGAAATGAGATCTCTAAAGCGAATGTGTGGTAAAATCATGTGTGATCGTGTGAAAAATATTAAGATTCATAAAAAATGCAAGGCGGATGTAAGCGTAATGGGTAAGATTAAGGAATTGACGCTTAGATGGTTTGGGCATGTAGAGTGAATGAACGAAGAAAGAAGTTTGGGAAGAATGTATGACGCGAATGTGAATGGAAGAAGTCAGGTATGCCCGAGGAAGACATGGCACGATCAATTGAATCAAAGACTTGAGTCGGGCCATGTCAGAAGTCGGAATAATAGATTAGAATGTATGAGACGATGTATTGGGAGTATGCATTAATTCGTGCGGTTTTCTAAGAGAGGGCGTTACTAGTACTATTTTGCGTCGTGTTCATCCGTGACTATATTCATTTGAAAGCTACTGTCATTGCGCATCTTTTTCAGTATATGTTATTTGGTTGAAGCGTAAACAACAATGTTTTCTATTCATTTTAAAATGTCGAACTTTGTGCCAGATAAAGTGTTTTTGCGGAAAGTTCTTCTTCATTACTTTAACATGAAGAAAAGTGCTACCGAAAGTCATCGTATTTTAGTGAAGGTTTATGGTGACCATGCTCTAGCTGATCGAACGTGCCAGAAGTGGTTTGCACGGTTTAAAAGTGGCAATTTCGACTGAAGATGAAGAACAACCCGGACAGCCAAAAAAGTTTGAAGATGAAGAATTGGAGGCATTGCTCGATGAAGATGCGTGCCAAACGCAAGAAGAACTTGCAAAATCATTGGGAATTGATCAAGCAACCATTTCCAGACGTTTAAAAGCATTGGGATTCATCCAAAAGCTTGGAAATTGGGTGCCGTATGAATTGAAGTCAAAAGACATCAAACACCGATTCTGCATGTCGGAAATGTTGCTTGAATGCCACAAAAAGAAATCATTTTTGCATCGGATTGTCACTGGTGATGAAAAATGGATTCATTACGATAACCCCAAGCGCAAGAAATCGTATGTGAAGCCTGACCAACCATCAACATCCACGGCAAAGCCGAATATCCATGGCGCCAAGGTAATGCTCTGTATTTGGTGAGATCACAAGGGTGTGTTGTATTATGAACTGTTGAAATCGGTTAGACGATCAAAGGGGACCTCTACCGAACACAATTGATTCGTTTGAAGAGAGCGATCGCGGAAAAACGACCAGAATATGCGACTAGACACGAATCCATATTTCTTCATCATGACAACGCTCGGCCACATGTTGCAAGACCGGTTAAAAACTATTTGGAAAACAGTGGGTGGGAAGTTCTACCTCACCCGCCCTTATAGCCCAGACATGGCCCCTTCTGATTAATACTTGTTCAGATCAATGCAGAATGCCCTCACCGGAATACGCTTCACTTCGGAACAGGTTATCAAAAATTGGCTCGATTCGTTCTTGGCCGCCAAGCCGGAGAAGTTCTTTAGGGATGGAATCCACAAACTGCCAGAAAGGTGGACAAATGTCGTAGCTTCCCATAGACAATACTTTGAACATTGAATGTATAACCATTTTTTCACAATAAAGCCTTAATTTTCGAAAAAAAAAACCGCACGAATTAATGCATACTCACAATATGAATGTGAATGAAGCAAGAAGTGTATGCCAAGATCGAGTTGTTTGGCCTCCGTCTGCCTACCCCTGCGGAGAAATGGCGTGATAGTTAGTTAGTTTTAGTTATTTTTTATTATTGTGACAACTATTGCAGCGTTCAAAGCCATTTTCAAACTACCTTGAACGCCGAAACAGCTGTCACAATAGTGAGGACTGGAGTACTTGCATAATTTAATTTTTTAAACTGATTTAAATTTTAAAATTTTAATAAAAAACTAACTTTAGGTAAGCATTAACTGGCTAGCCTAGCTAAGCAATTTACCTGTGCATTTCTTCCGTTTATGGATATGTTTGTCTGAAAAGATGAGTTTTAAGTTTAGTTCTGAATTCTGTCTTTGATCATTCTTAAGTGATGCGGCAGTTCGTTCCAGGCTTTAGGTCCTGATAGTCCGAAAGCAAAATCACCGAACTTAGTATTAGGTGTGTGCTTTGGTTCCTGCAACCTCCCGATAGCTGATGACGCTGCTGACCTAAGGGTGGACTGCCATCATTCAACGATTTGCCGGTCTCTGTGTTTCCTCCCTCCTACAACACAGGTCTCTTCAAGACCCATGTTCACTCCTTCCTCTCCTAAAAAAGACCATCCACACAGCATCGTCTAAGATGACATTCTTCGGGGCCTCCCATGTGGAGTTAAAATATATATACATTTTTTTTTAAATGGTCGTGTAATTTGATGCTTCGGACCAGAGGTGGCTGCCAAATTCACCAGTGCTTCGCACTTGCGATCTGTACAGGGTGATTAGTTGCATACTCTCTGCAGTATCTGCGGGCCCCGTACAGTGCGCCCAGCTTCTGAGAGGCTAACTTGGAAAGAGCCGTAGTTTACTTTTTTTTGGTTGGAAAATTAGGAAAATGGGAGTGACATCGGCACAACTTGCACCAAATACATAAATGTAATAAACAACACATTTCAATATTCTCATTTATTGCTTTACAGTGTTCAATACATATTTACAAATAAGGAAATAATTATTTTGACTCGTTCACAATTTAATGCTTTCTCTCTTTCAACTGATAAATACTAATTCAGTACCTCATCGCTAACATCCAGTGACTACTTGTGCTGCACATGAGAGGTAGCTAACTTCTTAAGTCATTCACTTTCTTATCAGGGCCTAGCTTGACCATGTCCATAACATGGACTTATCAGGGGCCTAGCTTGACCATGTCCATATAATGAACTTTTGTTTGTCAAAGTCTCGAGTGCGAACGGCGATCCATCAATTAATCAGAATAAAAAACAACCCAAAATGGCAGCCCTGGTGTATTCCATCTATGTATTAGTAATAAGTCAAAACTTTGAGTAATTCTATTAGAGAAATTATTTTATTAACTATTTTAGGCATTTGTTGATTATTTTTTCCCCAATGGTCGCTAGCCACCGCCCGTGGTATTCTAAATAGCTCTCGATAGTCCGTTACAAAGTCCTTAGAGGTAATACTACATTACTAAATAATAATAAGTGATCAACTTTTCTATAGCGCCGTTTGTTGATTAAAATCACCTCAAGGGCGCTTTACATTGTGTTGAAGTTTGTAGCCTGTTTTAAACAGATGTGTTTTTAGATTATTTTAAAGATTTCAATATTGCTTTCTGACCTCAGACCAAATGGAAGTAGACCCGGCACATTAAAAGCTCTGCCTGAGGGTTGGGCGCATCAGACTTGGCCGACCTGAGCGTGAGTTGCCTCCGAGTGAGATTGTCCCTCACGCAGAGATCAGTCAAGTATGATGGTGCCAGCCAGTTCAGTGCCTCTTTCTGTGACTCTGTGCCAGTGTAGGCAGTGACGTAAAAGAGAAGTGATGTGACAGTATTTAGTGACACCGCATACTAGAGGAGCGGCTGTGTTGTTCACTCCTTGCCGTCTGGTCAAATGTACATTAGGCAGAACAGTATACAAACTATTGCAGTAGTCCAGTCTGGAGACTACAGGAGCATTTACCAAAGTCTTAGCAGAATCTGTCGGGAGACATCTTCTCATAGATTTCACGAAATTATAACAGTAAAAAAATAACAATTCGCAATAAAATAATAACAAATATGCAATACAAAGTATAATAGATAACAGAGAAGAGTAACATGATGTGTAAACAATATTTTAATTCAGGTTATATTTTACAATTGTATTTAATACAAGCCTTACAAAACTGAGTATATTCAGTTTGAATGTAAGAAATCTCTCCTTTTTATATAATTATTGATTTCAGTGTATATACAATATTATCAGGAGGTTTTATTTGTAAAAACTTAACATTTAGTATTTACTTGATAGGCATTATATTAGGATATTTTAATTATTTGTAACATTAGTTTTATTTGTAACATTAAGTAACCCACGGTAGGTACGTAGGTGTGCATATACTTAGGTGGTATTTGCTTGTATGTTCTACGGAGGTAGAATGACCTGACTTTTGTTTGTTATTTTGGAAGCAGATGTCTCTGATTTTAAATCTTCAGGTAATGCGCTAAACATTTGAGGAGTTTTATGCCTCTTTATTCTATCTCCGTATACATTTTGTACTTTATTAATGACATACATTTGTGTTCCACATTATTTTCAAGAGATTTTCCTGTTTTTGAGGATGCATAAATATGAACAAAGGGACATTCAGTGTGTAATAATGTATCCCAGTTTTAGTTTAGAATTTATTATGAATAATTCACGAATGTATTTTGACCTCCTTCCCCAGCAATAGCTACTCCTGTTATGTTATTAGTAGCGTTACGTATTGCAAGATGATTTCACATTATATAAGTAAACACATGTAAAACAAAAGATAATGGCAGTTAACAATGTAAAGAACAACAAACAGAAGTAATATGAGTTGACGGCAATACGCACTGTTAGAGTACTTGCACAGTAGGGCTATCCTTCAGGGCTATCCAACAGATTATTTACACTTTCATTAAAACAACCTCCCTGGAGATGCTTTAACTAAAGCCAGCATTTCCTTGGCTCTGTTAGCAATCCAATCAGCTTATTTCATCTCATTCTGGGACAAAACTACTAAATAACATATCCTCACAATATTAAATGTACAGTACTAATTAAAAACAAACTAATTCACTTTCAACAACAACAGTGATAGTATTCATTTTACAATTATATTATTTGTATATGTTTTAAAGGAAACCACTTGTATTAAACAATGAAATAAATAGAAAACAGTAAATTATACTTTTCATGGAACAATAATAATAATAATATTGAACAAGATCCCGAACTAGGGACATTGTATATGTGTAATATGCAAAGAAATACAAATCTCTGACAAACATAAGTCATACATCTATTATGAACCTCTATCAGTCCGGAGGTATGTTACACAGGTCTAAAGGCAGGTAGTGTAGGTACATACTGTAAGGTGTAGTGTACTGAACAGTGTAGTGCCCAGCGCAGGTGATTACATTTTATTATCATTTCCACATTCTTACATTCAAACTGAATCTACTCACTTTTTTAAGACTTATATAAAATACAATTGTAAAAAATAACCTTCACTAAACTATCCAAACCTAACCTAACCTAACTATCCTTGAGGTCACCATAAACTAAAACATAATATTTTATGAAGTGTCTCACACACTTACATGAACCCTACCTAACCTAACGACGCACCCCTGGGGTTTAATTTTCTCATTCTGCAAAATGGTTTCAGAAATGGAATTATAGCAAAATGTCCACTGCATTTTTGGAATAGTGAATATTCCGGATAAGGAAGGCGACATAAGAGTTATGGTAGGTAAAACTGCATTATTTTTGTTTAAGATTTAATGCAACGCATAAATTCAGTTACACTTTTAAAAATGGCCTGCAAAACCATCATTGCCGTCTTTGAATCGACATTTACACAAGAAAGTATATAAATTCCGTCAGATTCCCGTCAAAACTGACTAAGATTTCCGCCAGATATTCAATGTAAATCAAATGTAATAATGTTATTATTAAGTTCTGCAAGAAATACAGTTTTATTATTGCAACAGCTGTTTCGGCGTCCAAGGCCATTTTCAATAAAAACTAAAATACTTGCAGAACTTAATAATAACATTATTACATTTGATTTCCATTAAATTTCGAAACAAATTAAATGGAGTTCCACGACAAAAACAATTAAAATGAGGTTCACGCGGAATCGACCCCACTGTAAAGCAAGATGTGGGAGAACGTGACTCAAAATCGAACAATTTGAAAAATAACTCTGCACATAGAATTAGATTAATTAATATGTAGGTTAACAGTAATAGTCCTTAAAATAATTAAATTGAGCTATAAAAACCACGGTTGGTTTTCTCGTAATTTGCCAATATTACACAAAACTTCAGAGTTGAGTTGATTACAGAATGTCGATATAACAATTATCGTACGTTTGTGCCTTTAAAACTATTATCAGTTTTCGGTTCACGCCCTGTTAAACTTATTCCTCAGGTTTAATTAAAATTTCCCGCTGACTGGAGATATTCTGACAGTGATAAGGGTAATTAAAATTGCACAATAAATTAATACAAGCAAACTTTGTTATAGCGAGCACGAGGGGACCGACTGAATCTGCTCCTTATAGCCGTTACCTGTTTATCAGAAAGAGGGTTTTTTTAAATCCGCACGTCCCAAATGGAAACTAAATTTTAAGAATCCCCAGAAATGTGGAATTAAGAATTTCACTCACAACACCCCCCTCCCCACTCAAAATTAAAAAAAATGACATTTAAGTCGAGAGCCGCGTTTGATAAATAGGTAAAGCATCCCCTTTGCTAAAAAGGTTGTGCATCGCTGTCATAAACTTACCCCGTGTAGGGATGTAGGTACTCGTACATTTTTATTGGTTTTGAAAACATAATTGATGATGATTAGTAATTCAAAAGAAAGCGTAAAAAAGGAACAAGATTGTGAAGTTCAATTTTCACAGAATCTTCATTGTGCCCGATGGATGGGAATATTTCACACTGCCGACACGGGTAGGCCATAAAAATATTAATCCGTCCCTAACGGGATTTAAAAGGCAAGTAATGGAGAACCATGAAATGAGACTGGCCCGCGTAGAACAGTAAGCTGCGTCTCCTACGTCACCACCGATATAGGTAAGGACTCTACAAATGTATGAAGAAGTTGAATAGTTATGAACATGGATTTGGATGATAACACAGGACCTAATATGACTAAAATTGAGAGAATGTGTCTGTTAGCCGAGGATTGCCGACATCTCTGTTATAATAATAATAATATTATTGAATTGAACTTTACGTATTTGGTCACTTCCTCCTTAAATTTGAAAACATTTTCCTCTCCTTTTGTATAGTTGTGTGTTGCAATGGTTTGACGTAAGTTGGAGGCGCACTAGTTAGTACCCATTTGTTTGTTGGAAACACTTTGTGACAATAATGTTGTTTTTGGATATTGGAATATGATACTCGTATGAGCGGACCGTGACATTCTAATTTATACAAAAGTTTACCTAATATAATATATAAGTAGATGCATACTACCTAGTACAATTATTTGATAGATAGTCAATAACTCATCCGCGCTTACCACATAAGCCGAAATTTTTTTATTTTTTTTGATATTCTTTGTACTATACATTATTTTCATCTCTAAGCACATTTTGGCTGGTTCTTGTCTAAATAATATGTTACCCTTCCCTCGCTCTATTTGTCTTTATTTCCATTATGACGTGACATCATGTACTTACAAATCTTTACTTTTCAGAGATGACAGACCGCCAAACAACTCCATCTTGGCATACACTTCTTGCTTCATTTACATTCATACATCATTTTCTGTTATTTCGACTTCTGATATGGCCCGATGCAATTATTTGATTCACTTGATCATGTTTTCCTCAGGCGTCCCCGGCTTCTTCTCCCATCCACATTCGCATCAATATTCTCCTTACAATCCTTTCTTCGTTCATTCGCTCTACATGC